>CAEGAF010086389.1:0-20860 GCA_903067075.1 Micropoecilia bifurca | reverse complement strand
GAGTCTCATCCCGGCCGCTTCACACTCGGCCGCGAACCGCTTCAGCGAGAGCCGCAGATCACGATCTGATGAAGCCAGAGTCGCGTGAGCCAACACAACCCTACAACATCCAGAGCCTTAAGAAACTCCGGGCGGATCTCATCCAGTGTTGGTGCTGCACTGCTTTCCCCTCCGGAAACGCCGGATGGTGGACCAGAATCGCCTCGAAGCTGTATGGAGGTTTTTCTCCATGGCCTCTCCTCCCACGCCCGAGTTTTCGCCTCAGCGACCACCCGAGCTGCATGCTGCTTCGCCCGCCGGTACCCATCAGCTGCTTCTGGAGTCCCACAGGCCAAAAAGGCCCGATAGGACTCCTTCTTCAGCTTGACAGCATCCCTCACCGAAGGTGTCCACCAACGGGTTCGAGGAAAAAACCACATTTGTTCAAAAATATATGTTTTGACTAAATTTCAAAATCTTGTTTGTGCAATGATGGTATCAGTCAAATAAACAACACACTAAGATTCCTTAAGAGCCTGGTGGTTCTAATCAGCATCATACCTACAGTAACAATAATAGCAGGTGTAATGCTCACATGCACAATCTGTAACTAATTTGATATTTGAATGACAGCAAAAAGTTAAGGGGTTAAAAGGGCCCATTAAATCACTGATGTTCTTATTTAAAGTTTTAATGTTCAATCGTGTGAAAGGTATTTGTTCACCATCCCCCTCTTGGGCTTTTAGTCGTCTTGTCTTTCCTATATTGTGCCTTTATTTACAGCAATAAATAAGCTTTTTTTGTTTCTAAGCAACATTATTGGAAATAAATTGGCAGGAAACACAGACCCTGTTAAAAAGTCTCATCAAATCTGTGACAGCAGGATGAAAACGAGGCGGCCATACTGACATTAATATTGCATCCCTTTCAAGAGTGTTTGCCATGTTGTTTCATGAAGACGACCCACATTCCAGCCAAACAGCCTAATCCTATGAATAAACATTGTTCAAATTAGACGAGATGTGCACCAACTCCTCTCTCTCTCACACACATACACACGAACACACACACACGCGCACACAGCCATTCACACACACACAGCCATTCACACTCCACATTGTCCATGGTGTTTGGTGAAAAAGACCTCATCACTGAGGCTTCAGTGCAGGATTCATCTCTCACAATTAGGGTAGTATTTCATATTACCGTCTGCAGACTGTATTACTCACGCTGGATTAAAGAAAGAGGCAATTGTGTTGTGCTTTAATGGAGAGGCTGAGCATCACCTTTCCCTCTCTAAATAAATGAAAGCTGCAAAATGAGCCGGTGGGCACGTTGCACATCCTCCATGTTACAATCAATATTAAAGGCTTTCATATGGCCGACTGCAGAAATATGAAACAGAGTAAAAAAAAAAATTAAAAATTGGATTTAAGATGTAGATTAAAAACCATCTGAGTGGCAGCTTTGATGAGACGTTTCGTCAGGGAACGTCCTCAAGCGCTCAGATCGCAGACCTCAGCAAACTGTACATGAGCGCGCAACCGTTCATTTGAGAGCAAGTGTGACCGTGTGATTGCAGGAAGGCAGGAATCTGTAGCCAGGGGCCCAGATGGAGACAAATGGATGATCTTTCAAGACAACAGCCCTCCAATTAACACAGACACACTCACAAATCACACCAGCTTCGTGCAGACCAACTCCTCACACACACACATCCTGATCCACTTCTCACAATTCCTTACAAACATTCGCCGACAGCAGTTTTTTTTTTTTTTTTTTTTTTTTGAAGGTGCTACTGGTCTTTTTATGACAGTGTAAATACAAAAAGAAGAATGTTAAAATTCTGCCAAAGAACTCAGAAATGTTTAGATTCTCAAATTTTCTAGAAAAAAACAAGGACATTTCTGAGTTTGACAAGTCAAAAATATACTAGAATTATTTTATTTTACATTTTGAGAGTCTTTTTTTTAACACCTGAAACTGTTTTCCAAAAAAAATCCTGACAGTTTCAAAATCTCTGTTAGAAATGTCGTCCTTTTTTTCTATCTACAATGGCCCTAGAACACGATTTCTGTCTTTTTGACAGAACTCGGGCAGGAAGAGGGGAAGGCCGAGGGGTGAAGGTGGAGGATGGCGGTGGAAGTCGGGACAGCTCCGTTGGTAGCGCTCTCACCACTGTGTCACGCGACGCCTCGGCTCTCTGGACAGTTTTGCCACATTTTCTAAGTTTGGGTTTCAGTCAGCAAGAGATTAAAGATGGAGCTTTTGGCTTGTGCTAAATGATGCTCAACACATTTTTTTTTATTTTTTGCAGACTTCTCCTGCACCAGTGGGTGTCTGTGAAGATTAGAATCCATTATCACAGATAGTTCTGCTCCATTTCAGTCCATGTTAGATTATGATGATAAACGCTGAGCTGTGACTTCACCACTGTGGGTGAATTATTCTAACTCCAGATGTTTCCTGATCTGTATCTCTGATTTTTAGGTTAGAGTTTGCTCTCTTCTCATTAGAGGATCTTTGAGTGTCTCTCCCTGTCTCATTGTCTGGCCTATGCAGTTTGAACCGCTGATGAGCTCCATTGTAACATCCAGCTGGTCGGAGCATTTGGGCTTCCACTGCTCCATTTGGCAGCAGCTTTGTCATTGTTGACTTTTCTTGAAAATAACCAATAATTTACATTTGATGGCTCTGATGTCAGTAGTAGTCTGCATCTCCTGATTGGTTGATTGGGATTCAGCCCATTGACCACACTAGGGGTCATCCACTTGATCGGGTATGATGAGCAAGTGGATGAAATCATGAACAGCTTCAATAACTGTGCTCTGTATTTTACTATTAAAAGTTAATAAAATGGTTAACATTTTTAAAAGATATGGAAACATTTGAACTATACTTGAAAAAGCAAACTCAACAGAAGCCTTCTGTTGTGAAATAATGCAGAATACAGACAAAAGAAATATGTTTTAAAACTGCAGAGAACTTTTCTAAATATTCATATGGGATGCTATGCTAGCTGATTTCCAAAATCACACAATATATTTCCACAATACTTTAAACTATATCAATTAATTTAAAATGTTTTAACCCCAAAAAGCCTCCAACTTCTCAAGCTACTTATCAGAAAAAGTTAGATTCACTAATTTTATTCAATTAATCTTAAAATCGTTACTTTGTAATGCACTCCAGAGTTCACTAGACTTAATATAATTAAGTGTTAACCTTGACCAAAGCCAGCTGAAATTCACCTACACAAACTAATCAAGTTTCCTTTTTAATATCTGTGTGATTTCATCAGTATAAATTGTGAGTTAACAATCTGAGGAAATAATCACATGTCAATACTTACATGTAATTTAGAACCTGCTCTAAGGCCCAAAATGTCAAACACCAGAGAATGAGACAAACAGACAGAGAGGGAGAATGGAAGAGAAGAGTAATGCAGAGGGTCAATTATGTCTTAAATAGTAAATATTAATTCATTTCTAATAGTTACAGAATGCAGTGGGTGGGGGCTCATCTGAGATGACCTGGGAATGTAATCAGCTGCCCTGGGTACATCTGCGATTCATAGTTCTCATAAAAAATAACTTTCAAGTGTTTAACTTGAGAAAGTTCAGTAAGAGATGAATAAATACTTTTGCAAGACGCTACACTTTCTATATGTATTTGCATTCTGATTCAGGGTCAGGACAGAGATGGTTTTCAGGAATCCATTTGGGTTTTCCTCCAGGGAACTTAAAAT
Source organism: Micropoecilia bifurca (assembly GCA_903067075.1). Taxonomy (NCBI): domain Eukaryota; kingdom Metazoa; phylum Chordata; class Actinopteri; order Cyprinodontiformes; family Poeciliidae; genus Micropoecilia; species Micropoecilia bifurca. Next base: position 17,133 of record CAEGAF010086389.1, on the reverse strand, counting down.
ACCAACTTTTGAGGCTTCAAATAGAACATTACAGTTATTTTATGTATTTTCTTTAAGAGGAAACAGCAAACAAAAAAATCATAGAGACCTGATGGAGAAAATAGACAATCCCAGCACATCAGTTTGGCACCAAGCTGAATTTTCTTCTTCTTTTTTGTGTAAGATACATTTTTGAGCTTTTGCATCTTTTTTTAATTAATGTAATAGTTCATATGAAACAAACATTACAAACTAACAAACAGAGGTACTGATGTACAAATAACCAATTAGATATGAAGAAAAACAGGGTACAAATTAAAATGGATCCATTTAGGACATTTTAGACAAAATACAAATAATAACCAAGTGATGTCACAACAAAAATGGATTGTTTAGCATATGCGGGTCAGGATACTTTTATTTTACATTTTATGATTTTTCAAAAATTCTTTGTTTTAATTCATCTGAATTTTCTCAATATGCAACTGAAGTGGCTCAGTTCTACCTTCTGTGACTTTATTTCATTCTGAAGTGCTTTGTTGTCCTCATGCTCACAAGCAGAAGCATCATAACCATATGTTTGCATTTTAGCAATAAGCCGCAGGAAAACTTGGCCGAAGCTTGGGATATCGATCTTGTTTCCCATCCTTCTAAAAGGAAAGTAGTTTATTCGACACGGTGAACCCAACGCACAGACCTCATCTGCTGAACGGTGTAATAAATGGAATTCATGGGAGATGGAGTCCTGCGTGTGTTCAGCACCGTAATGCTCTGCCGTATGGAGCCTGAGCATCTGTGCCAGCCCTCAGCTCCTCTCTGAGAACCGGGGGTGTTGAGGAGGCTGGGATTGCCTGGACCCCGCTCTGTGTTATGGATTTCCCAGAATCCGCAGTGTGGCCGGGAATAACGATTTCAGTTGGTGACGCCAAAGGAAGATGGGGGCTGCTTGTAGTTACATGGCCCCTGTCTTTAATTCCCCCCCTCCTCCCTGTTCCCATCTCCTCTGGTCGGCTGAGCGCGCCCGGCCGGACCGTGTGACCCACAGGGGCTTAGTTTCACTTAATTCCTGCCGCCCTTTCCCCTTCTCTCCCCTCACATTTCATAAAGTGACTTTTTTTACTGGACCTGAACTTTCCCCAGTTGCATTCTGGGAGCTCCTAAACACGTAAACATAAGTGCATGCAAGCCACGGTGCACACACACCAACAGACATGATACACCAATCAGCCTACGACTATGGATCACACACACGCGCACACACACACAAACACACACACACACACACACACAAACACGCACACACACACAGGCTTAGTTAGGATTAAACCACACATGTACACACTCACACGCACTGCAGATATCCACTCATAAACAGATGCTGACTGTAACACACACACATTCTGTCTTCTTTCCTCCTCTCCATCACACAGACACACACAACGAGTTTCTCATTATCATGCATAGTGGTGGTGGTTGCATTGATTTCCACTCTGTCTTAAACTTAGCCCACACAGAACGAGTGTGTGTGTGTGTGTGTGTGTGTGTGTGTGTGTGTGTGTGTGTGTGTGTGTGTGTGTGTGTGTGTGTGTGTGTGGTCAGCTTGGCAGAGCTTCTCCAGGCTGAGTGAAGATTATGGCTCAGAGATTTTTCACTTCTCTTCTTTTTTCTCCCTCTTTCCCTCTCTGTTCTTTACTTCTCTGTGTAACACACTCTCTCTCTCACACGCATACACACGCACCCACACATACACACACACACACACACACACACACTCCTCACTTCCATCGCTTTCTCTCCTCCTGTCTCTTTATTGCTCTTCACTCCATCAATCTCTGTCTTTCTTCCAAGAAAAAAGAGCAGGGGGAAAAGTGCCATTGAAGAATTTGTAAGGGGCAACTGGAGGGAATAGTAGGAGGAGATGGAAATAAAAAGAAATAAATAGATGCAGAAGAAGAAAACAGATCAGCAAATGAATGAAGGAAGGCAGGAGAATGAAAGAGAGAGAATGGTAAGGAGCAGACAGGTCTGACAGGCTGAGGGGAAAAGGAGGGATTCATCAAACATCTGAGGTTATATCGGCGAATCGGGACGCAGCATCGAAAAATTCCTGCAGAGAAAATTGATGGGTGAGGCGGCAAAATGGCACGCTGGGGTCTCATCTGGATGATATCCGACATCCCGTCCCTCGGACACTCAGAGTCGCTCCCCTCCAGTTAGAGAGGACGTTCAACCGAGGTCTCTCAGGCATCATGGCCATATTATGGGATGTCTTAACTGCTGGCATCGCTCCATTCTAATTAACTACCTCACAGCGTATATCTGGCTTCTCAGACATTTGGTTAATGGTTTGCAGCAAGGCATGAGCAATCCAATACTGCAATTAGAGAGGTTTACTAACTTCCTATCATGAGATACCTGCAACATAATTAGTTAAGGCCTACAACCACAATGTTGAGGCCCATTTTTTTCCAAGTCTGACGCATTTAGGTAATGAATTTTAGTGTGGAATCACAGCGGATAATCCAATAAATCTCTGTCGCCTGAGCCGAGTCAGCCTAAATGATTTAAGGTACATAATAAGCATTTCTATGGTGACGGTGATGAACATATTATTTATGGTGTGGAGCATTTCTGCTTATATGTTTACATTAATGTGAAATGTAAATCAACTCAGGCTCAGTGACTAGAAACTAGAATTGTATAATAATCATATTTATGCTTCATTGTTGGTTTTGCCTTCAAAACAAACATAGAAATAACATAATCTAAAATGACAATCTTTAATATCATTTTGACATATTCCATTTTATAATGATGCTGCTATTTTGTAATACATCTTGACTAATGTGAAATGTGTTCATTGACATCCCTACAAACACAGACTGTGTAAGAACCTCAGAGCTGGTTCTGTTGGACCTCACTGTTGACCATAACATGTTACTGAATCGACTGGAGAGCTGGGTTGTATCTCCAGCCCAGAACTCAGCTGGTTTCAATCTTAGATAAAAAACAGAGATTTCTTTGTTTCATTAGGAAACGTTTCATCAAAGTGGACAGAAGTCACATGTGGAGTTCCCCAGGGCTCAATCCTGTCCCCCTGCTATTTATTGATCCCACTGGCTCAGGATATAACAGGAAATAAGATTAAATGCCATAACTATGCAGATGATACATAGGTCTACATTACGATGCCACCACTTGACTCTGTACCGTCCAATCACTGAATTAATGCTTAGAACATATCAATGTGTGAATGTGCCAGAAACTTCTCCAGCTGAACTGAAACAAAACTGACGTTATTATCTTTGGACCTAAAGAGGAACCATCTAGTTATGGATCTAGAGTTATAGATAATAAATGCACAGTTTCAGTTATTACAACTGGAAACTAGGGATTAGGTTGAACTCTGACCTGAACCTTCAGAGCCACATAAAGACAGTCACAAAGTCAACCTTCTATCACCTGAAGAACATTTTCAGGATTAGAGGACTGATGTCTCAGTGAGATTTAGAGAAACTCATCCATGTGTTTATCTTTAGTTGCATTGATTAGTGCAACAGCATCTTCACGTTTGGATAAAAAAAATCAATCCTCCAGTTGCAGCTGATCCAGAACACTGCAGCTGGAGTTCTGACTAAAACACCAGCAGCAGAGAGAGAATAGACTTTAAAATACTGGTGTTAGTTTATAAACCACTGATAGTTTAACATCACATTACATTAAAGATCTGCTGTTGTAAGGTAAAGTAATTTTATTTATATAGCACATTTTCAGCAACAAAGCAATTCAAAGTGCTTTACATGAGTTAAAAGGAAATACAAACAAAATAACAAACCAAAGGAAAAAATAAAAAAAAGAGGTAAGAAAACTAATCTTATGTTGTTCTAAAGTATGTAAACTAAGTGCTCCTGTTCAGGATTGCCAAGTTATCTAATTCCATTTCTAAATAGTGACCTCAACCTTCTAGACCTCTTGAGTCCTCTGGTTCAGAACAAAATATGGAGAAACAGCATTCAGCTTCTATACACCACAAATCTGGAACAAACTTCTAGAAAACCTCAAAACAGCCAAAACACTTTAAAAACCCACGTTTAGCGTTGCCTTTGATTGATAATAAAATCGATCAATTTGACATTTGGTTGACCATTTTGATTAGGGCTTTGGACAAAATGTAACATTTATTGCTGTTTCGTAATTGGTTGTTATATTATATTTTGCAGTGTAAAGCCCTTCAGACTATTGCTAAAACATAATATAGTAATAAACCATAGAGATCTGATACATTGCTTGTATGAAATATCCTGCGACCGACCATATGAAGTGAAGAATGCCTATGGTGGGAGTGGGAGTCCATAGTAACCAGAAATGGTAGAATGAGTTCATGTGTTTTGGAACACTAGTTTGGAAGAAACAGACATGGACACCAAACCAGATATCCTGCTCTGTGTTGTCAGCAGCGCTGCAGCACAATAGACCTCTGCAGCCTGCTGAAATTTAAACGCAGGGATCTATGAGCAAATATAATAACAAAAATAATAATTCCTTAATTGTCCCTTTGTGGAAAATGTTCTATTCAGCAGCAGATTTATTACCAAATAGGAGCAGAAAGATAATTCTGAAAATACAACTGTTTATAGAATCTTTCACTAGTTCACTAGTCTAATGAGTGAGCAAATCTGTCTGGTCAAATTAATTTGCATTTATTTTTAGTTCGGATAGTTAAGTAGATGCTTTTAAAAATATGTATATTTGATTTAAATTATGTTGTGGTTTAGTTTTTTACATTGGTCATTGGTTTCATGTGGTGATCCTATGTTTAAGAACGCATGTTTAACACCTTTGTGTATTTTCCTGAATCCTTTAAACATTTAATATCTTGTTGCAGCAAAAAAAAAAAATGAAAAAAACCCCTGCAAGTTCATTGAACAGTTTTTCTAGTTTCAGCAGATTTTAGAGCATTTTTGGATGGATGGATGGATGGATGGATGGATGGATGGATGGATGGATGGATGGATGGATGGATGGATGGACAGGAAGATAGTGGAAGATAAATCAATGGACATATAGATATATTGTCATCTTCTTATAAAAACAAACATCCGGTTGAAAAAATATATAATTTTTAGAAAGTTAGAGAAATATTTTTCTTTTTCTTCAATCTAGTGCCAAATATCACTGTGGAAAGGGTTAGGGTTAGGGTTAGGTTCTAGTCTGAGAAGAGCCTTATAATTTTTAGAGCTGTACTGATACCTTCATCTCATGAGACAAGATGATAACAACTAACAATTCCTGTTGTTTGATTTTAATAGAGTGAATAATTCTGAAACTGCTTTTAAAAGAAGTCTTTGTTGAATAATCCTGTCCAGGTTTGTTTAATCTGTGTATTGCTGTTTTTATGTTTGTCTACTTCTAATAAAAAATTTAAATTGTGCCGTACTAAGCAATAAAACCAAACAGACTCAATAAAATATCCCTAAAATAATATCATCAATGTTTGATCAATGTTAAAAAGACATTGATCTTGTCTTTGTTAGTTAGTGTGAATGCTTACAGCATTCATCCTATTGAGTTCCACTTTTCTGGTTGCTCCGTAAATTTCGCCGCACTTCTTCTCCTGGATACTTTGTGCTATTTTCACCATTCAACTTTTAAAATATTCAGCTTGCTCTCCTAATCCCGGCTATATCTATTGGTATTCGTAACCTTTATACTTTTATAATATTCAGCTTTTTATGAATTTTTTACCCCATGGGGGAAATCACTCCATCCTGTGGCAGAATTGAGAATTACAATATAAATTGTCCATTGTGTTTCACAGTGGATGTTTTCCCTTACAAAAAAATCCCATGCAAATTACATGTGAAAGTCACATGTGAGCACATAAATTTTGACATGTGAATGATGTGAATTACATGTGAAAGCACACATATACATGTGATTTTGGAACGTTTCATGGTGAAATCACATGTGATTCACATGTGGAAATGTGTGAATCACATGTGAATCACCGCTCATTTCCACACGTGGAAATGTGTGAATCACATGTGGAAATGTGTGAATCACACGCAAGGGCGCTGCCAGGAATCCCCTGACAAAAAAATTGTTTGGGCCCCCTGCGCAGCTGCTGTTACAATTTTTTGAGTCTATTTGACCCATAAAAAGCATCACAAATTTAAAGGCTTGCATCTGATTTGCTTTCTTTGGTTCAATACTGATAACTAGTACAATATTTACTGCTCATGAATTTAACATCCAACAGTCCACATCCAGTATGCAAGTATGTTGCTTACATTTTTTCTATTAGTTTTAGATACCGAAATGTCTGCCCATGAGCAACAGTCAAAAGCAATGTGCATCTACACATAAAGCAATCCATACTAAATGCTATGTAGTTGCATTTTATTCAAACTGCAGTACATAACTTTAAAAATATATATATTTTCTCCATTTTTGTTAAAGATGTCATGATGTCATAGAAGTTTGTTATGAGCCAAATAATCTGTGAAAAGATCAATATCCTCCACCTGAACTACTATTGTTAACTAAAGTAATGCACTGTTCTGAAAAAACAAACAATCAGAACCAGGAGGAGGGTCTTAGCGCTGTCAATTAGCCTCATTCACTCACTGCTAAATGTGCTAATGGTGGAGAAACAACTTATCATTACAAGAAACCGTTTATCTGCTGTCATTGGTAGCTGTGCTAACTAAACTGAGCATTCACAGTTTGAATTTGCACAGCTCTGTGCTATGCTAGCTGCAGCACGGCACAAATCGAGGGGGAGGAAGGATGAGCAGCGCCATATGAGATTGTGATTGACACCACTAAAACTCTTCTGCCACTGACTGGTTGTTTCTAGCACTGGGAGAAAGCAGAGGAAATAGATTTTTCACAGATTACTTCTCATACCATACTGTCACAGCATAATAACAGTTTTTAAAAATGTGAAAAAAATATTGATAAAAAGCTTTCATTTCACTCGGAAGACAACAGGTCAGGAGGGACGTGGGTTAGAGCTGCTGTTGATGACCCATCTGTGGTTAAGTGGTAAAAGATACAAGGGACAAGTTAAATATATGAATATGTTGGTAATTTGTTTCCTTAATTCATCAAGTGCTAATGAAATGGAGACAAACAGTAGCTAATTATGCTAAATGGTTGATAATCTCACACAGTCTACTCTCCTCTCTTGGAGAAAAACTGGGTTATAAATTAACACTCTTGCCTTTTTCTCTCTTTCTCCCTCTCTCTTTTTATTGAAAACCTGATTTTATAACTTTTCTTAGCAGCATAGTAACATCCACAGTCGTTTGTGTCTTCCACTGTGCTGCTAACAGCTTCACTCTGAAGCTGTTAGTACATCCCCTATCATCCCCTACATCCCCTATCTGTACATCAGAGTGAAGTACAGATAGGGGAGTTTAGGGCAAATATGAATGTGCTTTTTTTGATCTGGGAGTGGGAGCGTTAAATTTTTACTGCTAAAAACAATCTTTGAAAATCCAATATGATTAGTTTTATAATTGACAGGGCCCCGATTTTGTGTTTTAATTTCTATGAACAAAATATAAATAATTAAATTGTGGTCAGGGTCCCTAGAATTGGCCCCCCCCCCTCCCCCCCCTCCCCCCCTAAACCGCACCCCTGATCACATGTGGATCTCATATTCACATATCAAGCTGTTGCCGGAACAGGACACAATTCACCCTTATTGTCTGCAGCCCATAAGTTAGTTTGCCTAATCTGTGGCTGTCTGGTTGAGCTGTTCCATAGCCAAGCCATTGTTGGATTGGCTATGGAACATTATCAGATGTCCCATATAGAATCATAGTGAAGTTTGATCATCTGTAATTCTCCAAGGACTGTTGCTCCTCTATAACACTTCACACCTTCAGTCAGCTGGATTTCGGGTTGAAATGTTGGTCTTGGGTACTTTCAGTACCTAGTTAAATTTTCCCCAAACGTTTCTCATGTTTTTGTTTTTTGTGCTTGGATCCTCTGCCTTGGTGTCAAATCTCAGAACAACATTTTATTTCCTCTACAACACATGGGTTGACATTTTACAGGAATGAATTTTCTACTGCCAGTATCTTTCCCTTTTAATGTCCCTGCTGAGTTAGGTCAAAATGGGTCAAAAATGGTTTTCAAGTGTGAAGAATACCAAGTGTAAGAAAGCTTCTGCACCACTGTTAAAACATTAAACACATTTTTTTTATTAATGCACTATTTTCCCTTTCATAGCAACTTTAGTCAAGGAAAACCAGAAAATTAAATAATTTGTCGGAGAATTTTCTGATGTTAAATATAATTAGTTAAACATTTTCCTCCAAAGGCCCTTCAAATTCCTGTGAATTAAGTTGCCTGTGTAGCACATTTATTTAAATGGGGCTCTTTGGAAGTTGTGCCTTCATACTAATTTATAAATATATAACAGGCAGCGATTTTTCAGACTGTTACTAATGGCAGTAATAGTGCTGGCCAGATGGAAATGTTCACTGCAGGTCAAAGTTTAAAGAGCACAACTCTTTCTAAAGCACAAATTGTCCATGAGAGGTGTTAATTAGTGAACGTCAGAGGTGACGCTGGCTGCAGTTGTTTTTAAACTGCAGGGACAGTGAAGTGGGATTAATTGTGTGTTACTGATGATGAAGGAACGACTTGTGGCTACAGCAACAGAAGTTTCTTAAACTCTCACTTCACAAGTAACTGCAAAGACTAACGCAAATATGGAAAATCAACAGTAATTCAACAGAACACTGTAATTCATGGTTCATTAAAAATGAAATATATGAATTATGTGAAACATTCAGATGAATTAATCCATTTGTAGAGGTAAAAGTAGATTAATAAAGTGGAAGTGTTATGTAAAATTGACTTTTTTGAGTTTACATTATGTTATGATATTTCCCTCATTAAAAACCTCTGCCGCAGAGGTAAAGACACACTTGTGTAAAGTCGTGATGACGCCCCGCTTTGCCATCACTTGCTGCAGAGGATCACGTTACATTGCTTAGCCAATCAGCGCTGTGGAGGAGCTCTGATTGAAGGAGATCCACTCAGCATGGATTTGAACTTGTGTCTTTATTTATTTCAGCAAAGCTCAGTTTTTACCAAATTCTGTAGCTTTCGATGTACTTCTAAATCTGCTCCTTTGTCGCATCTTTTCGGGGTTGGTACTGCCTCTAGTGGCGTGGTAACACAACTAATATAATTACATTACTCAGTCAGAATACCGCAAAGTCTTTATTATTTATTATTAATTTTTCATTCACTTAAGAATGTAGAGCTAAAAACTCTCACATTTGCGTCTTTGATACAAAAAAGAGAGCTAAATTTGCCAAAACAACAGACCTCCTGCTGGCAGACAGTATCTACTGCAGTCCCATTATCAAATTTTCTTAAACTTTGACTAGATCACAGAAAATGATCTAGTCAAAGTCAGAAAAGGAATGTAACATCTTCAAGGATGATCTAAATCGATACATTATTTCTACAAAATGTCCTGTCTATGCAAACAAGTTGAACAAAAACAGTTAGCTCTGTTAACTCAAATTAAAACTAAATCAAACCCCAAAACAGACAGGAAAGCAAAGATCAGTGTAAGGAAAATGAAGCGGTTGCCTTTAACACAGACAGTGAGCTCTCACGCTTCAACTGCTTCATTCTGCAGGTTTGCGAAAGCTCTCTAACCTTCAACACAATTATTGAGATATTTCCAAAAAGGTGCCAGCTTAATTAAACATTAAATTTTCCCAAGTTTCTTCCTTTCTGCTCATTTGCTCCGTTCTGCATATGTTTGTCTCCTACGTGGGGGGAATTACAGACTCCAGGTTTGTCAGAGTTGAACTGACAGATGCAGAGCACAACCTTGCCGAGCCCTATACCTCCATCCTTCTCGTCTCCTGTCTGCGCCCGCCATAACTAATTTCTCCAGCCCTCCTAATCCCAATACATCTCTTTTTATTCTCCTGCCCTCTCTCACTCACTCACTTCTCCGCCTTTACATCATCCTCTGTCGTCTCACGTCCCCCCCCTCATCCCTCTCTTCCCGTGCTCTCATCCTTCTCCTGCCTCGCCGCTTCCATCTCGACTCCCGTTTCGCCACCGTCTTCATATCTATCTCCCGCCCTGTCAAGGCTGCCGGAGACGGAGTATCATTTGGAGAAGATGGCCTGGGCAGACATGCCGATGCACTCGCACACACACACACACACACACACACACACACACACACACACACACACACACACACACACACACACGCACAAACAAACATATTTTTAAAAACAACTATAATGTCAGAGAGTTAGCGCTGCTGAAGATAGAGAGTGAANACACACACACACACACACACACACACACACACACACACACACACACACACACACACACACACACACACATGCACCAGTGAAGTGCGGTCAGGGAATCCTGATAAGTAAGAAATAGTTAGTAAAAATAGTAAAATAGATGCTAACAATGAGACACAATCTATTTTTTCACTTGCAATTTCAACATTATTATGGTCAAAAATGCTGAACATAATTATCAGATGAAATGCATGAAAGAAGTTTGTGGCAAGGCAGTGCAGTACTGTGGCTCACCTGTGGTGGCGCTGTGTGATACAAATGTAAAAAAAAAGAACATTGCAAATATTCTTATTTAATTACGCATGTAGATGTTCCACAACATAATGCATTTTATGAATGCAAGTGTCATATTTGGTCTTTCTAATCGGCCCTACAACCGCAGTAAAATGTGCTGGGTGAGGCGGTAAATACCGTGCCTCACTGATAGGGGGCAGTGCAGAGGCTCTAGACTGAAAACGGTCAGAGGAAAAACAAAACACAGAATAGAAATGATCAAAATGACGGTGCGTTAGGGACATCGTTGACAGAAAGAGAGTAAGTATTCACCATAAACTCACACATTTTAAGATTAGCCCAAGAAATTTTCAAAAAATTTAAATGGAAAGTTTTGAGTTTCAAAAGTTGAATTTTATTTTTTTTTTGAAACTCAACTTTTAGATTAACCTCAAACATTTTCTAGAAAAAACTTGGACGTTTCTGAGTGTTTGGACAGAAATGTACTCTTCTTTTTTATAGACATATCTACAACGGCCCTGAAACACCATTGTAGATCAAAGCCTCTCTGGATGCCAGAATTTTAGAAATGAAAGGAAAATGAGAGACAAGAATGTTTTTTTGTTGTTTGTTTTTTTTTACAACAGAGTGACTCAGCTATTCACGAAGAAGGATGGGTGCATGGTGTTCATATTAATGTAAAGGTAAAAGCATGTTTTCAGTTTTAATCAGAGAATAGAGAAGTTAGATAAAGGCCATATTCTTAAAAAAATGTGATGTTATGTTAAATATTCTTTTATTTTTCTTCCTGTTATATTTTTTAAATGAATAAGACATAATTAAAAGCTTTAATTAATTATGGTCAAAATTAAAATATTATCTTCTATATTGGATTTGTACAGCCGACTCTGAAGTGTGTGCCTCAACAGGCATGATCTACACTCCATGTCACTGACACACACACTGCATGCGCGCACACACACACACACACACACACACACACACACACACACATGCACAAAAAAACACACATAGTTCACTATCTGTTGTCTTTCTTTGTGTTTGTCTGGGCAAACTAGATGTTATAAAGTGCAACTGGTGCTGTGTTTGAGGGGAGCTTGAGAAGAGTTGGTAATGGTGGGAGGTGAGAGAGGGAGAAGGGGGCTACACAAAGTTAGAGAAGGAGAGCGGTGGCGGATTGGGAGAGATGGAAACAGGAATGAAACAGAGGGGGAAAAAGCGAGGCGGGGGGAAAAGCAATCCTGTTGGCGCTGATAGATTTCTGGGAGAACAATGTTATCTCTGCTTCCCTCTCCACACACACTCCACAGACACACACACACACACACACATAAACTTAGTTGTAATAGAGAGAGCTAACAAATCTTTGTGGAAGAGTACATGTATCCACAGCTTTTTTCTTTCCTTTTTTTTGCGACCAAGAAAAGGCGGAAGACTTACAGAGAAGTAAGTCGAACCGGCTTGAAATAGAAACCGAGACAAACCCGTTGCTGAAGAAGAGGCTGTGCGTGTGTGTGTGTGTGTGTGTGTGTGTGTGTGTGTGTGTGTGTGTGTGTGTGTGTGTGTGTGTGTGTGTGTGTGGCTGTGGTTTCTCGGTGCTGGTTTATTTACATTCAACACTGCATGAGGGCGCATGGAGAGGGAAGAGGCAAACCGATGGAAGACGGAAATAGCGGTGACAGAAAATCTGAGCCAGGTGATATACTAGCTGTGTTGAACGAGCCACAGAGATGACAGGGAAACTATTTTAAAAGCATCAGATTAGATGACCACAAGATATCCGAACAGGGATTCAAGGATGGCTGCATCACACAGAAGTCGCTGGGTATCAAATACTAATCTGGTGTATTTGTAAATGTTGAACAGGCTTCATTTTCAGGAAAAAACTAAAGCTTGAACTGCTCTAATTACAATAACTTTCCTAGAGCAGTTTTGAGGTTTAGCTGTACTAAACAGCTAAAACTATTTTAGCTGTTTACTAGATCAAGATTGCTCTCTTGATCCCTGAGAGCAATCTCTCAGCGATCAAATGATTCTTTAAAAGGTTTTCTCTAACAGAGAATTGATCTTTTCTAATGGAAGACGATGCAATCCCTGTGAAAAGGTAAAGAGATCTGCAATCACCCCGTTAATTATTTTAGAAGGATCACTGAAAGATTGATCCAGTGGGTAGAGGACAAACTGGTCTGCTTTCTTAGAGTTGTAAATAGTTGGCAAAACAAAAGAATTATGAAATACCAAACCAAAAATATGTGAAGCAGAGCTAATGCTTACACAGCTAATGTTTGCAAAACTAATTCTTACAAAGCTAATTAACTTTGTAAACAGGCAGGTGGCATGTGTCAACCTGGTTGAAGGCTTCCCATACTCTGCAGGAGTTCTATGGCATCCAAACAAAGATAAATGAGAAATCTACCATTATGACTGAGCCACCGTAGAGCAGCGATTGCGACCACTGAATCCTGAAGCTCTACTCCCCAGTCAGCTCAAATCTCAGGTTTAATTCCCCCAAAGCGTTGGCACTCCTGAAGTTCTCCACTAGTAGATTTAGAGAAAAAGAGCTTAGGGTGCATTCACACCAGGTCAGGTTAGTCCACTTTAATCAAACTCAAGTTTTTTTTCTTTTTTTAAGGTTTTGTTGGCTCTAGTGGCCTTTATTTGAAAGACCACTAGTTTAACAGGAAAGAGGGTTATGAGAGAGGAGGAAGACATGCAGCAAGTGTCACCAGGCCGGGAATCGAGCCTGCGACCACCTGCATGAGGACTAAGGCCTGGATACATGGGTTGTGCTTTGCCCCTGCGCCACCACAGCACCCCAAACTCAAGTTGGTTTGTCTAGGAAGTTTGGATCGTTTGGGGAAAAGCAGGTGAGTTCCTAAGAGATTTGCCAAGCTTAATGGAGACCTCCACTAGATTGTGGTAGCTTTATACAAACAAAACAATATAATTAAAACAAGTGTTTGTTTCCTTGCATTGGATGTTGAAGATCTATGCAAAATGATTTTCCTCCAGTGCCTGATGAGTCAGGACGCTTCATCTGCCTGTTGTTTTAAAAGCAAATCATAATCTACAAAAAGCCGTTTTAAGAATAAGAAATTCAACAGTTTGCGTAGTTGTAGTTCACAACTTGCTGTTGCCACAAGCTAATTTAGATTATCATAGAATTACTTAGCTTCTTTTTTGTTTCATTTCGTATCATCCATCTACCATTCCTGGTCTTTTCATTGATTTTTCTTTATCCAGTTCAACTAACCAGCAAAAACATCTTGACAAGCATTTTGCTTATTTCCAGTGGTATTCATTGTTATATTATTATATTGTTGTCATTTGAGCACCCAAGTCTTTTGATATTGGAAGCTCTACTTGCCATTTTCTTGATTCTCAGTCTTGTTGAGCCGATCCAGATCAGTAGTATTCCTTTCAGTCACATGGATGATGTCAGAAAAAATTTAGATCTAACATTTCTTTTTAGACATAAAAATCCTTCTTAAAAATGAATTAGGTAAGAAGAAAAAGAAAACACTTATGGCAAAAAAAATACTTAGGCCATTATTTTAAAAGGTGATGATATGTTGTATGATTTTACATTTAATGAAAATAAAGCCAAGAAAAAAATTTGACAGCTGTATTGCTTCTTTCTTTGTTATTCTGAGATCAAACTTCTACGATATGATTGTGTCTTAAAATCCCATTTTGCTAAATCAATCGTCACAAGAGATGTCCAACAAACAATTAGAAAAAAAAGTCTAAGCTGGTTTTGCTCCAGCTTTGATTTAAATGTTAGATGTACAGATGGATTTTTTTTACAGCTCCACCAAGAACAGCCCAACAGTCCTTCAATACGACTTTATCCCGTCAATACTTGATACCAGAGAACTCTCCGAGTCCAAACATGCACCGGTCGGGTGAAGAGGATGCCTTCAGTTGTTCATTAAATGAGTTTGTTTGTTCTCGCACTGTGACAGAAACACAAAAGGTGAACCCAGGAGTCGAGCTGACCTGAAAAACAAACACAGACTCCCAACTCCCGTCGCATACAAATGTGTTCATCCTCACTTCTTACTGTCGTTTGTTTGCCCCCCACCTTCTGCAAGGTGATTAATGAGGTGATCAGTGATGCGGAGATTTGTGAGTAGAAAACGACATCTGGATTCTGAAGTTCTCGTTTTTCCACGCATTTAGTTCACCACCAGTTCTGTGTTTAAAAATTGAGACGGCAGACAAACCAGATGGTGGAAAACGAAGACGCTTTCCCACGACATGACACCGATCATGTGACATTTTACACTGTTCACAGACGTCACAAAGTGGCTGCTGGTGTGTGAAACATTTCGACGGGTTCAGCCTGTGAGAGTGCACACGTTCAGAAGTACAAAGCCGATCTGCTGCATTGTGATTTTTTTTTTAATAAATGTGCCCTTTTGTCTGTGCGAACCTGTCAAAATTAGATTAGTTTTCCACAGCAAGGGTGGCCTTTCCACAAACACACTTCAAGAAACACCTCAACAGCCAGGCAGACCTTCACACACACGCACACACACACTCACACACACACACACCCACACACACATATTCAGGGATAAACTTTAGCTTTGCTATGTGTGTGAGGCCAATTCATTTTGCCACAAGTGGTCCCAGATTGGATCTGGTCAGAGTCCCATTACATCCCACCTTGGATGACCTTTAAAAAAAAAACACACACACACACAAAGAAACACACATTACACACCCCTTTGAATGCTTTTGGAAAACAGGTTAGACGCAGGTCAGGTCATTGGTGTAGGTCCCCCCACCCAGACAGACCCACAGTGGTATTGATTGTAACGTTATCTAGATGGGATCATTTCTATTGATTCAGAAAGACGGGTCGCTCTGATCAATGCTATCTGCTCCTCTGCTGTGTCATTAGAGCTGAGCCTCAGTGCCAAAATATCCCAGTATCTTTCTGGAAAACGGCACCAAGCAGGAGGAAGAGTTACATGTTAGATCTCCGGTATCAACCAGGCCGACACCACCGACGTGCCCCCCGGCAAGGGCATCTATGTGTCATCTGCTCAAAGGACTTGTACTGAACATTAGCGGACAGGCAGTAAACAGAGATAAGGATGAGGGTTGAAGTTCATGATGCAATCAGTTTGTCTTTTTTATTGAGTCTGAAAGCATCAGCTTTCTGTTTGCTTCGTTGTTGCTCCTGAAAAATTAGCAACACTCTCCATCCAGACAAATATTCTGTATCTCTTCATTGAATCTCTCATGGACATCAACAGTTGGTGTCTTTTGTGGAGTTTTTTTTTTCATTTTCACTGGTAGATTTGGAGAGGTGTTATGTACCAAGTTGAAATGGCATTTAAAATCATTAATTCCATATTAAATGGGTTCTTTCTGCTATGTTTCTTTCCTGCTTTTTTCACATTTACGATGCCTTGACAAGGTTTGACATTTCTTTATTTCAGCATCGAGCAGCAACTTTGAAGGCAGAACATGCTTAACTAACTCCATTACTGTCACACAAAAAACAGAAAGGACTGTGTCTAGAAAACATGGACCTATTTACAGAGCCATATTTTCCCAAGCAGACTCCTTGGCCATTTTTTTCTTTACTTGATCATTATGACTCTGCCATATTAACTTTTATTTCAATTATGTTGGAAGATACAATGCCATTAGAAAATAAAGCTACTTTTAGGTGCATTTTGAAGTATCAGAAAAGATTGATGGAAACAATAAAGTTCAAAATAACTTCCTTAATTTCCAAAAACGTTTTATACTAGCTTGAGGTGGCTTTTAGCTTCTCCAAAAAGGATGTAGCCCAGGGCTGCTCATTACGTCGATCGCGATCGACCGGTCGATTACGGAAAGGTTTTAAGTCGATCTCGGCAGCAGGTGACAAACTGATCGCCACCAGGACGATGAGACCAGAACTTCCTCTTCTGATAGGCTTATCAAAATATTCACTCAGACCCTAAACATTTTTAGCTTCATTAAAAAATAATAATGATAAAAAAAAATCAACAAAACATGTTAAAATTAATCATCTCAGTAATTATTCTTTCAACAAGGTGTTGCGCAATTCAGTGCGTTTCGGTTTCGTTAACATAAAAAAGCGACTCAAAGACGACTGAGATTAGAGCAGGAGTTTAAATCAGCTACTCAACCACTGCTGTGTTCATGAGAGGCTTATATTAATAAGCCTCTCATGAACACAGCAGTGGTTGAGTTAATAATCGAGAAATAAATATCCTGGAAACTTGATATGGTAACGACTGAATGTTGTGTTTTTAATGTAATCAGGGACGGATCTAGAAAAATATTTATGGGGTGGCAAGAGGGTGGCAGGGACTTTTTCAGGGATGGCAGTATATGCATATACATATATATTTTATATTGTTTTTAACTTGCTTTGTTTCAAAATCAGCTTCATGTAGCACCAAGGCTTAAATACAATTTCTTAATATAGTATAGTTAATTATTTCGATGTTTTTCATACTCCTGCTAATTGATATGCATTACTGATATGCATATCAATTGACATGCATTGTGTCCAGAAAAC
>CAEGAF010086346.1:0-70373 GCA_903067075.1 Micropoecilia bifurca | reverse complement strand
AAAACTTACACAAACAGTTTAATTTTGTGTGCGCTCACACACACACACACACACACACACACACACACACACACACACACACACACACACACACACACACCCATATGGTATACTTTATGTAACAATATATAGACATATAAGCATCTATCGAGAGGAACTATCAGCCTGAGTGAGTGTTGTCAGTGAAAGGTGCGTGGAACATTAGCCAAAGTATTGAGTTCTATTATCGGTGTATTTTTGATGTGTGTTATAGTTACGGATGGCTCTAAACAACCGAGACATGCTAATCAAAACGGCACATCAGATGTGTCTAATAATCATGTGAATTACATCATCTTCCTATTTTTGTTTAACTTTAATTTTTTCTGGTATATCTGTGCTTCCTCTGGGTATGCCATGTGTTTTAAACACATACTGCCACAAATTAGTTGTATTATTTTGACCTTGTTTTGTTTCAGTGGCACTTTATTGTATATGATGGTGCTTCAAGTCCCAGTTGTTTGTAACTTTTAGTGATCACTTTGAGTGAACGATAGAGCAACAGCAGTAGGAAGAGAAAAATAATGGTTGTTAACCTCCCTCAGTTTCTCTCTCTCTCAGTTTACTCCATCAAATTAACGACACGGAGAAGCGCCTTTAAAACGTATATTGAAATGATAAAGTTTAATATAATATCTGAACGTACAGCCATTGTGGAAGTCTGTCATATTTTTAGCTTCTTGTCTAACATCGAGTCCATTCTTATTGAACATGTAGCTTACCAGTTAGTTTAAAACTGCATTTTTTTTTATGACCACCAGAGGGCAGATGTGGGTGAAGCGACGCCCAAAACAAGGCACAAACAAGTTGTGGGAACATTTTATTATATCGTCATTGTAACAAACGATGAGTGAGCTCATTATGAAAAAGTACAACACTATGAAGAACAAAAATACGTAATACTGTTAACAGAGTTGCTGTTTCCTTCTGAAGTAGCTATTCATTAGAAATATTAGACGTCTAAAGCTGTCTGGGCGGGGAAGTTATGGGCACTGATTGGTTAACAATCAAGCCAAGATCTTTTAACAAGTTATTAACTGTTCACAAAACTACGTCCAAAACCAGCAGAGAAGAACAGTGTTACTGATTTGGAGTCACTGCTACATAATTAGATCCTCAGATAACTTTATAAGAGAGAAGTTGTTTTTTTTCTTTAAATAATTGAGTCTTGTTGCCAATAGGAACGGAAATTTCAAGCTCCAGTTGCAGTGAAAACAGTGCTCATTTTTGCTTTAATGACCCGGTTGCTACAGGGGACCGTTTTATGATTCTTTCCAAACACCCAAACACTGCTGTAGCTCACAGATGTACGCTCACTTAGGTTGTTTTTGTGACTGGAGCGCTTTGTGGTGGTTGGTAAACAACTCGGCGCTCTACCTAACAGAGCAGAGTAGTAGTGAAGGGGAAGCCCACCTAGCTGTGCGCCCATCATTTGGCAGTCGGCAAAAAAAGGCATGAAAAGGTCAGAATACTAAATGTGGGCTAGACTTCTACTTGGCTCATATTTTTATTTTTATGGGAGCTCCAAATTGTTCCTGACCTTTTTAAAAAGTCCTACATCCACCACCGCTGGGATAAAACATTTGGTTTGGGTTAAAGTGAGATACAGCCCAAATCATTATCATCTCTGTACCAAGGGATTCAGAAGTGAAAGTAAAATGGGTTTTGCCAAGGGCAACGTGAGCAGGAAAACAGATGTCATGCAACAAGTTAGAAGTTATAAGAATATAGTCCTAGTTTATAACTGAAGTGGTGACTTACTTTTAAATAATGAGCTAAGAACGATTTAATAATAAACTGGAAGGTAAGCCAGTTTGGGTTGGGAAAAAAGTAGCAAATTTTACTGGAAATGCACCGATTATTCAGCCAGAGATGGAATCGGCTGATCCAATAGTAAAAAAACCAAAATAAAAAAGTTTTTTCCCCCCTAATCATCAATCAAACACATCAAAATAAAAACTCCCATCATTAAACACAACCTACTACTTGTTCCTTGATGGACTTTTTGCGTTTAGCTAAAAGTAGATAAATATTAGAAGCTAACAATTTTAAGAAATCATGGATAGTTTTAGAATGACTTCACTTTGTCGAATCAAAATGACCAGTGTCAAAGAATCTTTGATACATTTTTATGAGATAAAAATGTTTAAAAAAATCCAAATAAGTTGAAATCAGAATCAGCAGGTAAAGTGGAAATCGCTTCATTTCTAGTTTTCAGTTTGTGTATTTCAACTATCATCTGTTCTGTTTTATTATGTTTTTGAGCAAACAGGCTTTTATAATGGCTGAACATTCAAAGCAGTTCATCGTTTTTCAGTGATGTAAAGGCTAACTTCTTATTTTAGAGTTAAACATTGACACGGATACCTCAGACACTCCCCGTCAGCTAGAAGCTACTCCTCAAACGTTACTCTGCTAATGCTGCTTCCACTTTTGTCAGACTTTTAAAAGAAAAACCAGATCAGAGAACGAACGATCGCGCTGTCGGAAAACTGTGATGAAGTTCTTTAAAAAAAAAATAGATATGTGATGTTAGGGGAAACTGCTTCTCCAAGTAGGTTCAATAAATATAAACTGATCGTAAAGGGAAGTCCTGCTCCAGTCAATGAGTTGTTCAAATCTTTCCTAATTTGGGAGATTTTAACATGAATCATCAGTGTTTTTGGTGATGATTCGTGTCATCAGTGACATGAATCATCATCAAAAGCATCAGTGTTTTTGGTTATGGATTGTTGGATTGTTTCCATTTTTATGACAGCAGAGCTGTCCGTCTTTGCTTTAAGCATTAGTGGCATTATCAGTTATGTAGTTCTCTGTCATCTTTTTTTTTATTATTATTTACACCAAAAACCTTTTTTTTTTAAATCTGCTTAGCAGAAACCTTTGTGAAAGGAAACTAGTTGTTAGTTTAGGATAAAATCTGCTGTCATGAGATTATTTGAATCATTTCATTCACTGCCTATGTGGCAGACTTACTGGGTCTCGTGTTGCCATTTTGAAATTATTCAAAGTAAAGTTGTAAAGGACATGTACTTTATCTGTTGGAAACAGGAGAGGACGACATGAAAGGGATCTGAGCAAACTGGTTTTAGGTTATGGGATCTTTCCTCACCGTGTTAAAAAAACAAACGAGTGGATTGTTCATTCAGAACATATTGTATTGCAGAAATAGACAAATTACTGATTTGTTTGCCAGTATTTAAAATAAGCTACCCCCCCAACCCCCTTCCCCATCGGTTTTCTATTTTCAGCCTCAATCTGTTTTCATTGTGTTGATTTAGGTTCTGTGTCCTGATGACCGTTTTGTGCCAGAACATAATGTAATCATTGAGTTGTTGTGAAAAGAAAACCCATTTCCAGAGGTTTTTGCTCTTCCAGTTTTGTCTGATCTGTATTGATGTTTGTTGAGTCTCCTTTCTTTCTTTTTTTCCCCTTCATTTGTACAACTGCAGGTCAACATCTGCCTTCAATCATGTTTGTATCTGAATATTCTTCAGATGAAAACAGTTTTCTATATGTACATCTTTCATGCGGTTGTGATTTTTCTATGTTCTCTCCAGCCTTAAATCTTCTCATCCCGTTAGCCAGGGAAACGCTACACTTCTTCTAGCAGTTTTAGAAAAAACCATGGTAATATCAATCGGTCTGGCAATAAGCTTTTCAACACATCTCTGTAAAACAAAAATATCAAACCTCAACTGGATGGATGTTGGATCAGTTTTTTTTTATTTTTTGTTTCTTTTTTAAATCTCCTTGTTCATTTCTATTTCAAGATTTAGTGCCTTTTTTGGACGAGTAGACTGTTGTGTAATTGCTATGTAGAAAATCTACATATGCCTTTTGTTACTTTTTCATCTGTTCAATAAACCTTGATTTGTTATTTTTAAGGTGTGTTTTTATCGATATTCTATTTACAAGGGAATAAAAGCTGATCAGACTCGATGCTCTGTGTCGCTGCATTTCTTACTTGCTACGTAGAAAAGCTGCAGCTAAAGTCAGCTGGACAGAGAGCAGCCGTAAAATAACTGACCAGGGCATTTCAACACATACACAAGCTTCGATCTGAACCTATTCCATTGTAACTGTGGGCCTGGTGAGTCTTCACAGCCTTTCACTGTGGGGAAGTGCAATGTTGGTTTGCTTGTAGATCTCAAATATGAAATTTGACTGTTGCTTTTGCATACAGTAGAAACAATGTATCAATGTTGAAACTATTAAATACTGTCATACTGGTAAATGTATATTCCTTTAAGCCCCTTTTAGACTTCTTATTGTCACCAGGTTTCTTTAAATCTTTGTTCCTGCAGGAGAAGAGGGTCATATCAGGACCACATTGCTGCCATCTAGTGGTCGGAGTGTGAATAACACCCATTGTTTTTTAAATGATTTTTTTTTTTTTACAATAGTGGCCTTTTGACCTCCAACCTGTGGCTGCCACATGGAGGACCGAGGCCTCCGTACCTGGATCGTGACTCTGCCCCGGCGTCATGTTCACCCAACAGAAATCAAACATGTGCACTTCCCTAAGCTTAATGGGCAGAATGGATCTAGTCATGATGTGGGGTTGTTTAAGCAGTTATACCATTAATAAAGTAACTCATATGCTAGAGACTAGAAAATGACTTGAAACACATTGTGCTAATTTTTTCTCACACCTATCAATCTCTATTCTGATTTATCCTCTGCCTAAAAGCAAAAGACATTTTTATATATCATTTTAAATTCAGGGAGTTTGGGTTAAACTAACAAGATAAGGAAGCAGGTGTCTTCCCTCTAATTTGATAACATTTGTAAAGCTAGTACTTCAATATGTTAAAGTTAATTAAGCTTACCGTTTGTACAGACTGGGAGAAAAAAAGTGGCCTCGACTCAGTGGAAACGACTTAGGTAATTAAGAATTCTTGGCCATTATTTTTTCCCCATATTTGAAGCCTATAGAGTCTAGATGGACTGTATAGAGTCCAGACAGACTCTATAGGCTTCAAACGTTTCTCCAGAAATGTTTTTCCTACCTTGGATGATTCCTGCAAACATGCTTTTGAGCCCCTTGTATTGCTTCTTATTGACCAGCAGGTGGCAGTAATTGTCCCAAATTGGAACTCAAGCTTTAGCTACTTCAGCGCAGAAAGTAGTAAAAAGTAAGTTACATCACACACAAGAAAATCCTCATACATTTTTTTATTCTTAATCTATCTACTGTTCAGATGATTAAAAATGAAAATAAATGTATTATAATACATGTTTATTCTTTGGATTGCAGCATAAAATTATTACATAAAAATTAAATTAATCAAAACCCAAACTTGTGCTCAGATTTCTCTCCTTTATAAGTCTTACTATGCGCATATGTACACACACACACACACACACACATCCAGAGAACACAGAAATGACGCAGGCAGACATTCCTGCTCCACACAATCAACAGCAGCAGTGACTGATCATGATTTCTTACAATGATAATAGTAATACTGTTGACAGGACCAAGGCCACATTAAAAACAAACAGCTGAACATTACAGTTCATCCTCAGCTACATGAGGGGAAAGTAACCTTCACACTCTTATGAGTCTTCATCGTTACGCAGCCCAGGAAAATATGGTTGGAGTAACATGGAGGAGAAAACAACCCAAACAGGAGATGGAGCTGAAATGTATTGAAATGGCTGGACGCTGCACCTGGCAGCTCTGTATTGCTTGTTTTTGTGGTTCTTTCTGATGTTGGAGAACACACTGAAGCCGGTAGGAACACACTGGAGCAAGGACTGAGGTAGTTCAAAGGTTAAAATATACGTCCAATTCTGTTTTAGCCAACAAAAAAAAAGAATTAAAAAAAAAATCCTGAAACTAGATCCTATCTGATATGATCCTGGGTAGTTGTGACTCCCAATTTATTTTTTCTGTAATTTTTTTTTCTGATTGCAGTTAAAATTCCCAGCATGGAAGACAAACCCCTCCATTTTCTGGCTGAGGTGTTCAAAGCAGCCACTAGGGGGCGAATCTAGGCAAACTCCTTCAGTGGGAAACAGGCAGTGATAAACCTGACAGCTCCTGAGACCAAAAGACTTTATTTTACGACAGGAAACCAAAGTGGGCTCTTATTATTTTGTAAACAGCCCCTGATGATAGACAGTTTGCTGAAAGTTTAACGTAATAAACCGCACCGTTAGAGAGAGAGAGAAAACTGACTGCTCAGATGGAAATTGCTCTGCATCCAGGCTGAAGGCCACATTAGAGGCAGGGGGCGGCACTTGGAACAGCATGATGAGCAAAAACAAGGGAAAAAAGGAAACAGTGTGAAGGTCTGAAGGTTCATAAAGACTCGAGATCCAAATGGGAATAAAAATAGAACAAAGTGCCTCTAATGGCCGACACGGATCCATAAATAACGCTGGCTTGGCACCAGTGAAAAAACAACCGTTTTATTGTGTTCAAATGTCTTTTTGTTGCTCTAAATCCACTCAGAGGTCAGAGTTCATCCATACTTTGGGATCCTACAAGCCTTGTTTATACAGAGGACTGTTTGCTGTAGCTAAGCTTAGCTCTGCTTTTAGGTAAAACAAGAACATGACGTGTAAAGTGTTTGTTTTTTTTTACTTAAATAGGAGAGCTTGTAGCTCGAGAACACTGAACAGAAAGACAAAAATCCCAAACAGCCAAACAGGTTTTCCTGTCGATGGAAACGACTCTGGGATGTCGTTTCCATCCAAGAGTTGCACATTTTTCTCCCCTCTGTGCAAAGTGTAGTCGATATAACAGGCACAGCAACAAAAAAAAAAAACAACCAGAAGTCTGAAGTGATCTCAGCCCCCCCCCCCACTTTCCCCCCCAAAGTCCCTTCTCTGTCTCTGTGGCAACCATCTCTGAGGCCGAACTGGAAAAGGAAGGTCCAGCAGCCTAGCAGGAAGCAGCTGGTGATCGTTTTCCATCGGAGCCGAGCCACACAACATTCCTTCACACACTACACACACACACACACACACACACACATCAGAAAACTTACTGCCTTTCCTTCAGAACCACCTGTTAGAACCACAAAGTTACAAAACAGTCAAATCTCCCGACCAATCAGAGAATCTCCAATACATCAGGCTAAATAATAGCTGCTTTAGTTATGGGCCTGTCGACAGTCATGTTGTGTGATACAGTTAGAAATAAAGCCATATTGTGGCATTAACATTAAAAAAACTTCAAATCACTGGTTACAACAGTAGTACTGTTAGTTGTAACTTATTATTTTTGACAGTTAAAACTAGCTGGTAGTTTTTCAAATGCTTGTGGTCCATAATATTGCTTTCCTATCACTTTAGTCCAAACTAATAATTGGAGTATACATAGTTCAGACAAGTCTGAACTGGAAGGGATCTGCACCACTGAACCGCCATCTTGGTAGGTAAGCGCAGCACCAAGCACAGGTGAACCATGGCTTTGAGGCCAACTAAAAGAAAGTCTATGGAGAAAAATGTATGGCTTAATAGTTGTAATGTACTTATAGTGTTTATAAGTTAGATAGGAATGAGGGGAGAGCTAGTTCTAGGCTTGTGGCTCATTTATTGTTGTCATAGCAACTCCATAACACCTGTTATGACAGTTAGCTACGCATACTTACAGAGATGGCTGTCAGTTACAAAGTGCCCGAAAGCATGACGTCACATGAGAACTATGCATTAGTAGCTAAAGGTAATGTTAGCCTCTTTAGTTGGGATATCTGCTAAGGTAGCTGCTGCTAGCTCGCTAAATGTAGTCTTAGAGTATTTCATAAATAAAAGTGATAAGTATAACTTCTTCAGGCTCTACACGATTATCCATATTTGTTATAACCATCTTTCCAAACAGTTTAACGTTTGCATGAGGGATGAACAATGTCGACGTCAACATTGGTGTCGACCAATGTTAGTCATTTTTTAACAGATAAAATAAGTGAAACTGGGTGGATATTAACAAGCGATGTCTATTTTCATCTTGTTCCTGTTTGTGTACGGTGTTCAGGGTTCTGGTATTACTCACAAGTGATATAGGGAGAAAGTGGAGAAGCGTAGTTATGTGTTAATCAAAAGCTCCAGTCATTATTGCCCTTTTATTTTCCAGTATCTCACTAGAAGGACATTAAACCAAACAGAAAGAAAAAAAGCGATTTGCTTTCAAACCATAAGTGTTGAAAACCTTTCTGTACCTCGTTAATTGTAACCGGCCCACGACTAAAATGCACACATAAAAAAACTCAACTCTGGTGGCAAACTAGATTCCAACGTTATTGCAGATTCAACATTAAAAATGTCTCTTTCCTTAAAAGGTCACCTTATAAGGTGTGCTGATCCTCACCACCTTCACTTCCCTGCTCACAAGACAAAGTGCCTCAACATTACCTAAAGAATACAAACCACCCAAAGCACCACGTCCCCTTAAGCTTTTTCAAAACAACTAAAATCCATTTAAGCGCACAGCAAGAAATGGAGAAAAACAAAAATCAATTGATACATTTACAAGTCTATTTACAACGCTCATAGCAGCAATTTTCATTAAGTCATTGTGCAATAATCATTCCAATAAAACAACTTCATCAGCTCCCGTGCGATAAAAGCAAGTGTACAAGCAAACCCGATATAAATACTTATTGCTTACCTCTCAAGTAAAGAACACACAAATACAAAACAGATGAAATCCCAATGGACTCCTGAGGGACAGGGGTTTATACGCACACAGTATAACTGATAACTTACAAAACATCTTCACACCATCAATGTTAGAGATTCTTAGAGTCCTGAGTGCAGGACAAGTCACAGATTTACATGCACTATTCATCAGCATGGAGATCATTTTAAACTGAGGGGTTTATTGATGCATTTACATGGTTTTGCATCAATGATGCAAAACACAGTTGAATGATGATGCTGGATGGTTGAAACGTAGACTACGCAGAATATTAAACTTCTGGAATGGCCCCAAATATCAATCCTACAGAAACTTCTTAACTGCATAATTCAAACAAATTAGTTCCATTATGTCTGATAAACAGCAGTGATGAAATATCCAGCTGGAATTAAATCAAATAATAGTTATGGTTTCACAAGCACAAGATTCCAAGAAAATCCTGCTCATATAACATTGGTTTGAGCCGTCAAGTTCTCAATGTACCGCGCTAAATCTTAAATGTACAAATGACACAAAAGAAAAATGGATGCAATGTTTTGATGCTAATTGTCAACAGTATGACAACTAGATAAAGTATCACATCTTAAAGGTCAGAAAAAAGTTTTAATTGAAAGAAAAAACGTGTTAGAAGGAAGTAGGTCAGTTATGCTAGCTTGACTTTGATAACCTTTACATGTAGATGGGCTGCAGAATTTGGCGTGTTTGAGTTCAGTTGAAGAAAAAAGGGGATGTGATGATCATAGATCATCACATCATTACAGCAGGCGTTTAAATTAGCTAGTCAACCATTGCTGTTTTCAGACAATTTCCTATTAATAATCACAAAATATATATTAAACCTTAAAACAAAAAAATTTAATAATAGACTTAAGGTTCTTTTCTTTGTGTGAGAAATGTTTGCATGTTTTTTGGGCGTTGAATCCTCAAATTAGAAAGCGAGAAAAAAAGAAGAATGCCAGTGGTTTTGGGATATTTCAACATTTGTTCTGCATTATTTTTCCCTTAGTTGTGTCAGAGTGCACCAAATTAATCATAGGTTTTATTTTGTACATGAAACTGCTCTACATCATAAAGATGATTCTTTATGGATGCCATAGAGCAGTGGTTCCCAAACTTTGTCTCCTGCCCCCCCAGTGGTTTCCAAACATTTTCTGGGCCCCTATGGATTAGAAATGGCTGCCTGGTTGAATGCCTGGTGAAGGGGAGGGGAAATCGACTTTATGGGGGGCAAAAAATGAACATACGTAGCTGAACATAGACAACATCAGTAGCCTACAGGCTACTTGTTAAGCTTAGGGTGATGTATTGATATTAGCTAGTCATCTTTTAGCTAACTTTACCTGCGTCCAACAGCTTCACTCAACTCAGTCGGTTAGTTTGGCAGAAAAACTGAGAAGTTCTTTGCGTTTTTCTGGTTTGCTGTCATGACTAACACACCTGCGTAGTTCTGCACAGCAGCAGCAGGTCTCCTTCACTGTCACACACGTGTAAACCCAGTGCGAGCGTCTTAGTGCTCATGTTGCGTTTAAAGGCGGCTCGGAAAAACAGGTTACCACATGTTAACAACGGATGAAACAGTTTTAACTGCTGATAAAAGTGACAGAGGACACAGATATGGGAAGTGTGGAAGCCCCTAGTGTATCAAATTGACATAGAAATAACAGAGAGTTGACCATTATAAGGTAAACCCAGCACATACAGCGTTCATGTTTTGTTTATTTCATCCAGACGGCTTCCCGCTCCCCCCCCCGCAATGGCACGGCGGCCCCCCTACGGGGCGCGCCCCACAGTTTGGGAACCTCTGCCATAGAGAATCATCTTTTTGCCCTCCAACATCAGGCATATGCTCAAAATTTCTGGAAGTAAACAATAACACGAGGTAAGATGTTTGTCTACAAATGGGGCCACATTCATTGAAGTTGTTCCATCATGGAAAAATAATTAAATGCTTCACTTCAAGTCCAGCAGAAAAATAAAATTTGCACTGATGAAGAGTGTATATAAAACTCTGACCGGCAGTGATCACCACAGGAACAGACAGTGAGAACATGTCCAGAATCATAACCCCAGCCGTCATCAGCAGAAACATAGCCGGCGGCTGTAGTAACAGAACGACAAAACGTCCCAGGACAGATAAAACATTCCTCTTCCATCTTTATATCAACTCATCAGCCCCCTCTTGGTGACATGACGATGCTCCAATGCTTTACGTGTTGCCCTCTGACCTCAGTAGAGAAGAAACTCTTGGTTTAAAGGTGGAGTTGCTCTTTATCTAGCTGCACAGCAAATGGATGCCATCTAGTAGAGTCCTAAAAAAATATCTTGGAAACATCTCTATAGGTCAATGTTCAGGTTAAAATGCCTCTGGAATGTTTCATGAAATCATAAAAACTCATTTAAAACCTCCCAACATTGAGTTTTCTTCACTGGGTGTGTCTGGAATGTAGAAACACGCAGACGTTCTCCCAAATACACCCATTTTCCCATTTGTGTTACAATTTTTTTTTTTTAAATCACATGCATAGAATAAAATCAGCTTTTTCCCCAAGCAGAAACTCTCCCAACTCGTCCTCAACACATCCTCTTTCGTCTTTCCGTCAACACTTGCATTAAAACAACAGTAGCCATCATTGGAAATCTCCATGCTCACGTACTGAAGCTTTTTCCTCCAGTGCAAAAGAAAATATAAGAAAAAAATCAACCTCTAGTGGTTTTTTCCACAAGGCTTCATCTTTTGACACAATATATTTTATGTACACTACGTTTCACAAACACACACACACACACACACACACAACGCCCCACCCGCTCTGCAGTCCCTGAGATCACCTCACACTTTGCACAAGGCTTTCTCATCAACACATGACACGGCAAACGGAACGCGAATAAGACAAAACACAGAAAGCAAACACAAACCAGACCATGGCGAAAGGCACGTTCTGGAGATGTTAAAGAAGAAAAGAAAGTCCAGGAAGGGAGAGACGAGGCTCAGTTCAGGAGGGCGGCAGTTGTCATTGTTGTGGTGCGTTCAGGAACTCTGGGGGGAAATCGATATGCAGGGATGCAAACATTTCTTGTCAAAAACCTTTTGAAGTCTCTTTTCCTCTATTTCCTTATTTATATATAAAACAAACCAAAATAATCCTATAAATTCCATCTTTTTCAATATGGATGTGATTATTTTTTTAAATAGTGTTTTAAAAAGAAGTGTTGAGTTTGCACTGCTGCGTATCGACTCAGAGAGGATCTCTGAATGGACGCCTCGGCTCCCATTGGCTCTCAGCGAACTAGAAACCAGCTTCCCACAGAAGGCATCATTGCCCCTGTGTGGCAACTTCATTGGACTGAATGGTCAATTCTCCTACACAGGCTCTTCACTCTGATGTGGATTTTCCTTCCAGCAACATGTTACCAGGAAGTAGACAGAGCCTGATGTGTTTTTAGGAGTCAAGGAAGAGCAGATGCACCGTGGGGAGTTTGTCTCTCCCACCTCAGTTGCTCCAGGACTTGCGGTTCTCTCCTCTGCGCGCTACGATGGCTTCCCCCCGCAGGACGGGGACGTGGGCCGGCAGAGTGAAGTCAGCGGTTCGCCGAGCGGCTCGGTCGCGGCGCGACAGCCGGTCTGGGCGGACCAGCACCCCATAGCCTGGTTTGCAGAGGAAGTATCGGTGGCCTCCGACTGACCCGTCGTTCTTACCTGCAGGAAGGAAAACAATCCAGGTCATCAGGGTTCGTAGATTTTCCCCCACAGTGAAATTCAAGCGCTTTTCAAGGTAAGTTTTCAAACGTTTCCAGCGCCACAAGCTGGAGTTAAATTTTTGTTATCTATTACTACTATTAAAAGTCTTGTTCTAGTGATTTACATTCTGTAGTAGGGACAAGGTAAATTAAAATATAACAAAATTTAAAGTTTTGAAATTTTTCTCACACACTTTGTACACCTGACTGAGATCAAAACACTGATTTAACAAAATAATCTCCTAATTTTAATAACTTAAGTTGTTGAGCCATTTAAAAAAATAAATATTCCTTACATTGAAACAATTCAAACAAATAGTGTTAATATTCAAATTAAAAGCTTGAAAACAATATATGAAGAGTATTGCAAAAAAATCTGTAAAGAAATGCTTAGGTTTCTTGACATTTAGCAAATAAAAATAATTTGGGAAACTCTAATTAACCTAAAACAAGAAAAATTTGGTCTGATTTAACTTCAGACAGCAAGACAAGAAAAGAATGGATGCGTCCTTTTGTATAAAAATATCTGGTGTGAACTGTAAACGTTTTCTAAGCTTGTGCTTTTAATCAAACGATAAATTGCACTTTATTACAAAACTCTGCCGTTTGAATGTCGGACAATTTCCAAACCTTAAAAACAGCCAATAGAAACTGAAGGATTTTCAAGGATTCCAAGAACCCACACAAACCCTAGAAGGCGTTGGCATTTTGAGCGATCCGGCCCTTTAAATCTCACACTTACCCACTGGGGTGTCCAGCTCCACGCCGGCCCACACTCCGTCGGCGAACTGCGTCGTCCCCACGTAGCGCACAGTTCCGGCCTTGTTGTTTCCTACGGTGACGTAGGCGCCCTCCATCAGCCACTCGGGCAGCACGTCGTCATGACTGCGGCCGTCGCCGTCGTCCACAAAGATCTCCAGCCGCTCAAAGCCTTCGACTAGCTTCTGGTCGGAGAAGGAGAGCTCTGCCGGGACACTGTTGTGATTGGACGCTACGACAGCCATCTTGGCGCCGCACTGGGGGTGAGAGGTCACAACATCGTTCCTGTCAGCGCTCTGCTGCTGCTGCTGGGGGTTTGAGGGTGACGCCGCGTCGGCACCCAGGAGGGACGAAGACGAGGAGGAGGGTTGGAGGACATCGGACAGGGTAACCGTGGAAACGCTAGCAGAGAAATAGCCGCTCGACGACTGGCTGAGGGGGCTGAGGGGTGTGGTGTCATGCGGGTCATGCACAGGAAGAGGAGGGACGTCCGGAAACTCGGCCCTTCGGTCTTTGGCAGCAGGTCTTGGGGCAGCAGCCTGCAGAGGCCCAACGTTTGCCACGGCAACAGAGGGACAGGCGACAGCATGCGAGAACAATAAGTCAAAAAAAACCCACCAAGGATAAAAATCAGCAATCTCAAAACTCTTCATTGTGAGCCAACAGGATGTAATATTTACTTCATAAATTCAGACAAATGTTTAATCTAATAAAATACAGAATATGGTCGTCAGTGTTGTTGGTACTGCAGAAACTCCCATTCCAGCAACCGTTACTACAAATACAGCAGATGGTAGTTTCATAATGTCAGCTTCCTAAAATAATGGCCTAAACGTCATTGGTTGCCAAAAAGAACAAAAACAATATTTGCAAAAAAGTTACCTGTCTGTTATTTTAGGAAGGTGAGGATAAACAACTGAAAAAAATATGTTAGAAGTAAAATAAAACTGGCTCCTGAAGTTTACATTTTTCTTTCTCCTAAAATCAGGAAGTGACACCTTCTCACATTTACCACTTCATGTGGATCTCTCACCGTGTCAGGCTTGCCTCTGCTGTCATCTCCTCCCGTTGATGCAACGATGCGAGGCACATGCTGCTGAGTGACAGACAAGTTAGATCACACCATTTAATTGCTCATTAGGCAGTCTTTTTTTTTTCCTTCTTTTTTCGCTGCATCAGCCGTTTCTGTTTCCGCTGACCTGCTGACCGTGCGGCGAAGGTCTGAGCTCCTTCTTGTCGTCCCGAGCAGGAAACAGAGACTTGAGAAGTTTGGGCATCTGAGGAACCAGGGCCTTAACTGAAAGATAAGAGGCAGCAAGTCCTAAACGACCTGGGGGAGGGAGAAGAGGGGGGAGGCAGCGAGGTGGAGGCAGAGGAGAGGAAGGAATGGAGAAAACAAGAGGAGGTCCGGGAGGTGGAGGAAGTGTGAAAGATTAAGACGAGAAGTTGAAAGCAAGTCCAGAAAATAACAAAAAAAATCACCAATATAGTGACAGATTGACAGAGGAAGCATCTAATAAAACAACAGAGAGGTGATTTATTTATCAGCTAAGCTATGATGCTCTAAATTATTGCAACAGAAAATCATTGAGATCATTAATTTTGTTCATTTCTGAAACAAAATTAACTCAATGTCACACTGAAATGGGAAAGAAATCACAGTTAAACCAGCTAGCCATCAGAAATATTCATAATGAAATCATCAGACATGGCACAGCACTGATCAGCGACGACGTTGGCAGGGTTAGAAAAGCAGAATGGGTGTAAAAAGATGAAAAAACTAAAGAAAATGAGTTCACACATTTCATCAAAGCTGAGGGATGTTTAGCAGTGGGAAACATGGAATGAAGTGATAAATGTCTTTGAATCATCACACAGGAGAGGAAAACGATAAAAACAAAGAGGAAGAAACAAAGAGACGGAGAGAGTGAAGGATTGCTAGAAAAGTAAAGATGGTGGGGCAGAGAGGCCATAAAAGGCAGGATGTTTACCTTGCTCAGGTTCCTGGTTATGTGGGGGGGTCATATTGAAGGGCAAGGAGGATGAAGAGGGGGAGGTAGAGTAGGTAGAAGGGGATGAAGCCGGGCGAGGGAGGGTGCGGTGGGTGGGCATGAAGATATCCTGCTGACTCTCCCATCGACCCTGAGGAGCAAAGACGGGATTTGTTTCAGAACAAGGACGTTTTCAGCAGTGGCGACTGCAAGTGGGGGGCAAAGGGGCCATGGGACCCTCTTAAAAAATACTGGCCTTCCCACTGAATCATGTTCAAGTTATTGAAAGGTATACAGAGACATCTTCTTTGATCAAGACATGAATGCAGAACCCATTAAACAAATAAATACATTCATAAAGTTATATATATTAAAAGAACAATTCAAACTTCTTTTCTTATAAAATCTGCATTAGTGTTTAGCTCATATTTTATTAGCTTATTTAACAGTCAAATTTCTCATTTTTGCTGTGTTTGTAATTTTCCTTTTATCAATACAGACCTGTCAGAAAACTAGAAGGCCAGTTTAAATTTATTTTCATACAATCTTGCTCTTGTTTTTAGCTCAGATTTTTTGATGTTGTGATTGAAAATTTTGCTATTTTAACAAAATAGGTCTGTCTTATAAACGAGGTAACGTGCATAAATAAAGGTCAAATAAAAAATAAATAAGTGTGGGTGGAATGCCTCATTATGACGTATCATCTGATCAGCTACTGCCATATACAATCATAAAAATTTAACAAATGTCTCCAGAGTTTAAAACCGAGCAGCAGGTCGATAAAGGAATCTGTGCTACCTTATCATCCAAAAGGCAAGACGTGGACAGGTCCTGCCTACTTCCAGATAACTGAAACGTGAGACAGACGGAAACATTAGGAAAATATTTCTCCATTTCCGTAACACATGGAAGAAACTGATCATTTGTTTTACCCTGTGAACAGACGGAGAGCTCAGACTCCTCCTGCTACTCCTCCCCTTGCCAGTCAGCTGCTCCTTCACTGCTACTTCCTTTAACAAGTTCACACAAATCAGAAACATTTAGCATTCCTGATGATCAGTCATTGTTTGCAGTGCTGGGAGGTTCTCCTTCTACCTGTCTGAGTCTGTCCAGAGTCAGGATGTTCTCCAGGCTCATCACACTGCGGAGATACTTCTCAATGGCGGCCTCATCATCTCCTGATTGGCTGTTGTGTGCGCTCGCCGCCAACCGGGCTAGCATCTCCCTGTCCTCTGAACCTGGAGCATCCTGAAAAAAGGAAAAAGAAAAAGAAACAATGTCAGGAATACTTTTGTGAGGCACTTTCAGCCAAACTAAACGCCGGTGTCCTCCTGTTCCTCGTCTTACCCCAGGTATGTTGGAAACCACCTCGAAGGTGACGCCACAGCCAGGTATGGTACTGCGGGTCGACATCCTCCTGAGGAAGTTGTGGGCGAAACCCTGGCGACCCGGGTTGACGTTGACGCAGATCCTCTTCCTCAGCACCAGCTGCATGTCGGCGGGGTGGCTGAGCTGGACCACCGCCCGCACCGTCAGGTAGACGCGCTGCTCCGGCCACGACCCGCCGCGACTCAGCTGGGGACACTCATGGACGGTGGAATCCCACGACGCCTCGGCTTTCACCTGGCGGTCATTGAAAGTCATCACTGCAGCGTGAGCAGAAAGGCAGCCAGAAAAATATAAAGAGAGAGAGAGAGTAGATGCTCACCTCTCCATCGTAATGTTTGACAATCTGCAGGTCGAAGAAGTCGTCCTCGTCTTCTCCGGTCAACATGGCGTCCCAGCCTCCGGCTTCAGGCACTTCAAACTGCTCGTGGGAGCTGAGGTCGTCGGCTGGGGTAGACGAGAAAATGTATGTTTAATGAGAAACTGAGGTGACATTAGGGCAACCTGTTCTAGTTAACAAAACCGATTACGTTTAAGGTCCAAGAAGAGGACTGGAATGTGTGTTTCCATCCCTGGTAGCGGCGCCCTGCGAATACAAAAACAGTATTTTAAAGGCACTGTGGATGTGGGGTTTTTATGATTGGGTGATAAATTGATTTTATTGACCAAATGAATTAGTGATTTGTTTTTAATTTTCCCCATTTATTTTCATAGTTCGGAGTGATGTCAGCCATCTTGTTTGACAAGAGTGATTTACAGATTTTATTTATTTGGACTTTGAAATCAGGCCAACTCGATGACAAAATATAAAACAGGTTAAGATTTTTTTGTGAGAATAAAGACATAATGTTATAAAAATGCACTTGAAATAATATGAGAATTAAGTCTTAATATTACCAGAATAAAGTTGTAATATCACGAGAATGAAGTAGTAATTTTATGAAAACAAAAAAAAATTACTTATCCAGTTTTTTTCCCCTAATTAAAATGTCTTTATTCTGCTAATATTATGACTATATTCCTGTAATTAAACAAAAAGTCTCAAGGCCTGGCCCTAATACTTTGTTGTACAACTTACAAAAAAGGGGAAGATTGAAAAATAAATCGCTTTTTAAAAATATTTCCTATAATTTGTCATATCTTTAACAGAAAAGAAACAAACAAAAAAAACAAAAAAAAAAGAGATTATATTTTTAACCCAAAGCATCCAGTCCTACAACAATCTGCTGAACGTATCATGCGACGTACCACTCTGCAGGAGCGCCAGGAATGCCGCTGCCAGCAGAGGGCACCATGACGGCGTTCCTCTCCTCAGTGAGAGTCAACCTCCACTCCAGCAGCTGCGCCTCCCTCTCCATGTCATCCTCTGTCTTTTCTGGAAACAAACATAGTAACATTTAAACATGACAGAGTTTAAATTAAACAACATCAGCCAATCATTTTGCAACCGTTTCTCCCAAACGCCTGATAAAAAAAATAAACAATTGTGTAATTTCACGTTTGAACATCTGTAAATGTTACCTGCTTTGCTAACCAGGCTCTGCAGGTGTTGGTCCAGGTATTCCTGTCTCTTTGTGAGCGCAGCCAACCACTGCCGCCGCAAACGTTCCAGATCTCTGTCCTGACCATCAAGGGTTCAGTTAGTGCATTCCGTCCTTTTTAGACTCAACTTCACCTGGAGCATTCTGAAGCAGAAACGTGGAGCATATTGTGTCCGTTTGGCGTACCTGGTAGCTGTCCATTTCGTCCCCTTCCTGGTTCGCTGTGCTGGTCCTGATCTCCACGCAGCCCACCGACACGGCCAGCACGATCTCAGCTATCAGCGGCATCGTGCCCGAGTCCTGAACCGAGCGCACGTCCACCTGGACTCGTCTCGACTGGCCCTGGGGGCGACGTGAACCCAAACAGCAGTTTGAACATAATAAATAAGCTTTTGGTCCTCCTCTGGAGTCATGCCGTCTGGGACTGCGTAGGTTTTACATCCCTACCTGTCGAAGCTGGAAGATTCCCCCTGTGCTCACGTCTCTGGCTGGAACTACTTCCACCGGAACAAAGTCTCCATTTTCGTTTATTTCCAGGATCTGAATCCATAGTTCCAGGCGACGTGTGACCTCGCTCCACCTACCAGCAGTTTTTTTTTTAGTGTTTTTTTAACAAATCAAAGTGTGACATGCATTTTTCTCTGATGCTTTAAAAGATATGAAGAAATTCCCGAGTCACAAGTGGCTCTTTGAATTTTCAACAATGGTTCTTTATAACTCTAGCTAAGATTATTTAAAAGAACAGAACTAGTGTTTCTAAATATGAATACAACCAAAACAAAATGCATTTCCTGAAGCATGTTTTTTTTTGTCATTAGGTTTTTTAAACACCGAAACAAAAACCATAAAGAAGGAGCTCTGGTCAGATGAGAACAAAGCTGAACTTTTTAACCCACTTGCAAAAGGTTCACAAGGTGAAAGTAGCCAGACCTCAAGGAAAGATAAAGGAGCTGAACGCAGAGCGATCCTGTCAGAGTTTGTCTGCAGGAAGATAAGCGAGTGTGAGGGTCTACCTGTCTCGTAGCGTCCGCGTTTTGGCCTGGATGATGCTGAGGTCCCACAGGGCCGGGTTTCTTCCTGCATCAGACTGCTTGTGTCCAAACACCTCGATGGCAACCGCTCCTTCAGTCAGATACTCGATGAAATCCTCCGTTACCGACACCGCCACCTCCTACAGCGTCAACAGAGAATCACATCTGTTACTCGCCAAATAATAAATAGATTTATCAGCAACAAATAAATAGATGTGATTCTATTTACATGAAATGATTAATTGAATTAATGCCAACAAATCGATTACAAGAATAATGGTCAATCAATTTAGTAATAGATTAATTGTTAACTCAAAAAAAAAAAAATATATAAATTTGTTCATGCTTGAAAACAAAAACACACTCAGAGCAGTAATTAAGCCTAAACTGTATAAAAAAATACATTATTCATTGAAGGTAAGGAAAAGAAAACTCGCTCTCTATAAATAAGTTCCACTAAAAATTCTTAGTGCCACAATTTTGCTATCCACTCATGAATATGTTAATCAAAAGAACAAAAAATAAACATGTTATTCCGACACAATATTGATGTTAAGTCAAACAGAACAGGCTGAAATGTTGAGAATATTTTTAGCTGCAGATGCATCTTTTGCTACAAATGATCCAGCATTTATTTTCTTATTTAAGAAATACAATTTTATTTGCATATTTTAATCTATTTACAATATTGCATTAAAAAAGATTAAAATAAGAATATCTGCAGAATGTGCTGATTGTTTTTATCCAATTAATTGTTAGAATAATAAACAGATTAATCGATGACTAAAGTTATGGTCAGTTGCAGCTAAATAATCGTGCATAAAAATACAAATATTGAAGTTCACCTTGCAGCTGTCAAACACAACCATGCAGTGCGGGTCCTTAGAGTTGGGCGATGAGGAAGATGGGTCGACCTCAGGGGCCACGATGGTGGGCTCAGCCTGGTCCCAGAACGAATACTGACAGAAGACAAAGTTGGACAGGTGCTGCGGCAGACCGGTGGCTTGCAGGATCTTTATCTGCAGTTACACCCAAGTCAACAGAGTCAGAATTTGAGTAAAAGTCCGCAGCGTCGAAAACGGCTCTAACGACAAGCATCAACGTTGCTTACCGAGCAGACAAGTTTGCGATCCTCAAATTCAGAGTCCTGGTTGTTTTCGGGTTCATCTCCTCCCGCCATGTTGTCCTCCAAGCCCCCTCCCACTCTCATGACCTCCACATGCAAGCGTCCTGCGACCTTACAAAGGAAAACAGAGGTAAGGAAAAGGTTAAGTTTCTGTTATTGCACTTGAAAAGAAGCCGAGGAGCTCGGGTTGTACCTCTCCCTTTTGGTTGATGATGGGAACGGCGTACTGCAGCTTCACATCGTAGAACAGGCAGGAAAGGAAAACGTTGGCAACGCCGATCAGACTGTGATTCTCCTGCTCATCGAAGAACGGGTCGGCTCGGCGGAAGTATGAACGCATTACCTGGAGGAGGAGGAGAGGAAAAAGTAAGCTCTACCGGGGTTTCTGAAGTTAAATATACTCAAATCAAAAGTTACTTTTTCTCAGCATTTAAAAATTCTACTTCAGTAATCTTGGTATCAAAAATAAAGCTAATACTTGGGAGACTCGATCAGAAGTGTAAGTAGTGCAATCGCTGCTGTAGTTTAAGAGAAAATGAGGATGGAACATAATTTGGCCGTTTTTGTTCCTCACAAGAATTTTTTTGCGTTATGCTGCATTTCAACCTTTTTATAAATATAAATACAGCTACAAAATTTTGGAAACTATAGATCCACCTATACCTGTGCAAAGATTGGTGCAGTTGAGGAAAACAAAAGGAAATTTTACACAGGTTTTAGACCTTTGCCTTTGGCACCATCTGCAAAACTTGCTGAACTTAAACGTATTTTTAAATGTCTAAAATTGCCTATTTTTCATCTTTTTAGGAACACCCCTATTTATCTTTTATCAAATTATTATAAAACAACTAGTATTTGCTAAATTTTACTCCAACTGATGTGTATTTTTGGAAATCCAGTGTAAAAGAAAAAAAAAGACAAATTTAGGCAAACTACCAAAATATATACATTCAATGTTTTTTGGCACTGCCAGAGCTCCATACAATGTATTTGATGAAGGTTTCCGTGACCTTGTCATGGTTTATAGCAGACTGTAGGAAGAACTCACTGGGTCGTCTTGGTGATGGACATGATAGTCCTGCCACTCCTGGTAAAGCTCCCTCATGTCCACCAAACGGTTCTCCATCTTCTCCAAACTCCAGATCTGTTTGCCTCGGCAACGCCGGCGCACCTGAATGGCCGGTTCGCTGAGCACCGCGTCCCGCTGCAATGCAAACACGCCGAGGTTAACGAGCTGCAGGTGGACACACGCCGGCGTGATCCCGTCGGAGCTTCATTGTGAGGCGTGAGACCTTGCGGTTTGCGTTGAGGTTGTCTGACGGGATTTGCAGGGTGACTCTGTACTCGGTGTGGCGCTCCAGCTCGTCGGAGATGAAACACGCTTCCTGCACCAGGAGGTTTGCTCTCACTATCTGCTCCCTGAGCCTCCGGAGGCTCCTCACCAAAACAACCTCCCTGCAAGAGGATGGGAAAAGGACATCGAGTCAAAAAACTGTCAGGAGGAATTAGGGATGAGGAATGGTTATCGATTAATGACATTAATTAATATATAATTCCTAAAAGCACTAAGACAACCAAAACAAATGGAGTTTTTTTTACCTGCTCAACAATGATCTAGGAATATCATAAAATAGAAAGCATTATACTTAACATTTTCTATTGATATAAGATTTTAATTTTTTAGTAATAATTTCACTCTAATGAACAGAAACAATCCATGGGCCATAAATGGAACCCCTGTCTGCACTTTAAACAACTCTGGTCTAAGTGGATGAATTTAGCTGAAGAACTGGAACTAATTTTAATCTAATAAACCATCAATAGACAATTAATGGTAGGTCGATTCTGTTGTTTTGAAAGTGTGCAGACCGTGAACACGCTCACACACACACACACACACACACACACACACACACACACACACACACACACACACACACACACACACACACACACACCTGTCCTCACTCCACTGCCTCAGTCTGCTCTGAGCGCTGGTAGAGTGGCTCATCCCTCCCACACTGAGCCGCTCCAGGCTGCGGTAGTGAGACTGCTGTCCCTGGCCTGGCTGGACAGATGTCTGTCCTCCAGGCTGGCCAGTGGACAGGCGGTCTGGGTTGAGCTTCTTGCGGAGCTGCTGGAGTTCCTGCTCGTACATCTGCCTCTGTCGCTCCAGAGCCGATCGCTTCTCTTCCTCATGTTGCCTCTCCAGAGACTGGAGGACGGCCTGCATGGGATCTGAGCACAGGCAGGACGGATGAGCAGAAGAAGAAGAGACGGGCTAACGGTCTGCCTGGCAGGGAGTCGCTGCAGCGTTCTGATAGGTCCTCTCACCGTTGCTGCCCAGGGCCTTCATCATGACCTCGGTCTGAGCGAACTCGTAGGAGAAGCTGACCTCGCTGGAGACCTCACTGGCCGTGTCGCCGTCGGCGTCCAGCTGCTCGCTGCTGCCGCTGTTCTTCAACACGCCGCCTTCGCCTTCCTCTTCCTCTGCTGGCCGCAAACGCCGCTTCGCCAGATTGATTCTTCAAGTGAAATAAATATGTGTCAGTGACCGTAATGGTTTAAATGGTTTATTATAGCTTTAGAAAAATAAATAGGTAAATGTCACAAGATTTAAATCCTAGAAAATGACAATTTAAAATTTTTTTTAAGGGAAATGATGTTGAAAATCACCTGAAAAAGTGGTTGTTTCCCCAGAGGATTCGGTCACCGTGGTGAAGTTGCAGAGCACTGGTTACTGGAGAACCATTAACACACGTCCTGCAACACCAATAAATGCATATGACCTTTAGTAATCATGTTTATCTCTACCCCATAACACTATTTAATAAATACCAGATGTGGCAAGATGTAGCTACAGTTCTTTATTGATTCTTTATATTGATTTTCACTGAAAATAAAAAGGTAATTTGTATCACAGAAACTTTGCATAATTTTGTAAATTATGATAATTTAATGCAAAGTCGGCATTTTTAATGGACTTTCAATGCAACTTTTAGAGCAACTTTGGATTAAAAGTGACATTATTTACCGAATGACACTTCATGACAACAGTCAAACATTCATAAAGACTCCTTCACGTTCATGACAGATGTTATGTCATGTTTATGACAGTGTCATGTCAGTCTTATGCTCACCCCTTCAAATAAAGTGTTACAGTGACACCAAAAATAAAATGTATTTTGATGTCTATATAAAAACTTTGCTTCCAAAAATATTAATTAGAATAGAAATCATCAAGCAATTGATTAATTGCTTATTCATTATGTGAGCGTTTATCTCTGTGTGTTAGCTGGAAGAATCCTGTGATTTGATCCTTCATTGGGTGATTTTAGATGTGCTGCACACATTTTTTATAACGTCTCAATAAATCTCCCCATTAAAACGTAAATGTTTTTTTGATTATATCTGACTGCAAAACCTGACGGTGCTGATCGGACTCTGTTTATCGGCATGGCATTGAAGCAGATCCGTACAGACCAGTTCTCCAACTCTAATGTGGGAATCTTGGTTGTGCCAACAACACAAATCTACAACAGAAGTTTGTGTTGTAGGCACAACTCCAAATAACCTCCAGGCTATTTGAAGTTGAGTTGAGCTCATTTGCCTAAGACGTGTTACTGTGGCGTTCCTCACCGAGCGTTGGGGTGGGGGGTGAGGATGACGGCTGTCTCCGCTGTAATGTCGATGACGCAGTGCTCTGCCTGGATTCCCATCCCACACAGCTGGATGTCCTGGGAGTCTGCTGAGCCCACCCGCGTGTGTTCCTGAGGCACAGCATTCACAATGTTAGAATGATACAAGGAAACCTCCTGCAGAATACACGCATTCCACCATGATGAGGAATACGTTCAGGCGTCTGTACCTTCAGGTAGTACACCAGCAGCTCATTGAGGGCGGGATCTGCGTTCAGGTTGACGAGAAAACTTTTATCATCTCCAACTTTGATCCCCGAAGACTGAAGGGAAATCCCCAGACTCTCCAACTGCTTCTGACGTTCCTGAAAGCATAAAAAAGTAAAAATAAATAAAATACTGAGCCTGATTTCAGACACCGGCTGAACACAGTTGAGTTGCCGACCACTTACTTGTGCGATTTCCTCGGTTTTTCGGAGCTTCTCCTCCCAGGTGTAGGTCATCTCTTGGATCAACTTTTCGGACTCTTCCAGGCGTTCTTTCAACTCCGGAGCTTTCATCGACTGCAGAACAAGAAGCCGATGACAATGGATAGAAAACGGAGACAACTTAATGTCTTAGATTGCTGAAGAAATCTCACCTCGGCCTGAGTGAGCTGCACTCGCAGTTTCTCCACTTCTTCCCGTAGCTCCCTGATGATACGTGCGTTGGGGTCTTCGTTGACGACGGCGTGGTTAACGATGTTCTTGGCTCGGTCAGCGTAGCGCAGCGTTGATAGTGTTTCCTCGTAGTTGTCCGCCGCCGGGCTCACCGTTGCCACCATGGCTGTGCGACTGTTGCCCCCCAGGCAGTCCTGGAAAAGCAGTACAAACAGACAAAGTGTCGAGACGGTGGAAAATTCAAACACGTGCTCGAATAGTTCAATCAGAAGCGTTGTTTACCTTCAGCAGCCAAGTCAGAACCGAGTCTCTGTAGGGAACGAACTTGGTCTTGTTCTTGGCCGTTCCTTGTTCAGCTAGCGCAGAAATGACCAGACCAAGAGTAGTAAGGGACCTGCAACAAACAATACACATATATTATTGGTTGCTAACCGTTAGAGGCTAACGGTTAGCAACCGTTAGCCTCTCATTACGCACCTGCTGCTGGCTGGATATCAATATAGATTATCTATGCAGTAAAGGGTTTGTGTTGGTTGCACCAACTCCAACTTAAGACCATTCAAG
This sequence comes from Micropoecilia bifurca, assembly GCA_903067075.1. NCBI lineage: Eukaryota > Metazoa > Chordata > Actinopteri > Cyprinodontiformes > Poeciliidae > Micropoecilia > Micropoecilia bifurca. Next base: position 45,251 of record CAEGAF010086346.1, on the reverse strand, counting down.
ACCCTTTTGAATGGACCTGACAACCTGCATCTGAACATAAATGTATGAACTTTGTTCAGCTATTTAGCAATTAATTTGCATTTATCCACTATAAACACAAAATAGCTAGCTAGCTAACAAGCAAGGGTATGGTGGCAGTGAACTAACTACCTGTAGCCTCAAAAGCCTAATGAGAGAAAAAAATTATTAGATTAAAAACCCTGCCAAGACAAAATTTAAGACCTGTGATCAACGTATTTAATGCCAACTTACTTTTTAGATTAATTTAAGCCATTTTAAGCCCTTAAATTTAGATACATATATTTAATACTTTTTAACGATGCTTTGATACCTTGCAGAGGGGTGATCTGATCATTACATGTCCATTGCTCTTGCTACTTTATCTCATGGATTTCAGCTCCAGAAGTAAATGTGGCTCATGTGAAAACACGTTGCAGGTTTCTGCTAAGAGCTTTGCCTACTTGTTGATGTTGCTTCCCTCCTTCAGTCGCTCTCCTGCTGCTCCAGTTTTTGCTGCACGTTCACTTCCAGCCAGGTCAACCAGACTTAAACGACTCACTTTCTCCCCACTCGTCTATAGAATAAAGAAAGACATAGACATCTTTAATTTTTTTCCCACCCATTCACCTTTGTTTCTTAGGCTGAGTTCACAGCAGGTCATGAGGCTCAATTCCAACATTTGGCTGAAATCCATTTTATTTTCTCTTTTTTTGTGTGTGCTGAATGATGTGACTACAGTCCCCTCAATGACCCAAATGTGCAGAAGAACATAAAAGTCGCACAGCAACACACTCTTTAAGGACGTAATAACAGATATATCTACTTATGGATAGATTTTTAAAGTGTATTCAGCAAAGAAGCTGTCGGAATTGTCACACAATCAATAAAAGATGAAGAAAACTAATGAAAAAAAAGGTTTCAACTAGTAGCAGTGGCGCTTTGTGGAGTATGACTGCAATTTCTGTAGAGAAGTCTGTCTGGATGTGTAGTCAGAACCAACAGTGGTGGGACTGTGATATGCTTCAGTGGCCATCTTCTTTCACAGTGTCCTAATTATGATTTTTTTTTTCTCGGCCATTGTTTACATGTGGTGCAGAATTATGATGCATACCCTATGCCAATGACGTATAAGTCGGATTACATGGGACATGACTGTTCAGACTGCAGGCACATATGCAAGTGGCACAAATCAAATACATTGGGGGGTGAAAAGATCAGGCAGTTTAGTCTGCCGTGAAAAAACAAAAAACAAATCGGATATGGGTCACATATGGGCAAAAGAGGAGAAAAAAAAGAAAAAGAAAAACAGATTTGGGTTTCATTTGCCTCCTGCATTAACGGAGCCTTAGTACCGGACAGTAAATGTTTACTGTGGAATTCAAACAAGCTGTGTTCTCCTCAGACACCATATTTAGCGAAAGAACTGTCAGAAACTCTTGCTGAAAAGGCTTTTTTCCCCTGCGTTTTCCTCCCACTTGTAACTCTAGCAGGCAGGTATTAGTACCGTCCTCATCTCTCGACCGCTGGTGTAAAGCTTCCCTCTGCATTTTTCTGAGGACCGTCAAAGAAAAGGATATCAGGTCTCCATCTGTGACTGCTCAGCAGCTGACGAGGTTGAATCCAACACCTCATCAACACCTGATGTCAGCCCATCGCCACGGATGTGGCTCTGATCAACGGCTTTACTTTATCCGAGAAAGTTCAGGGCGTCAAAGCACACTCACTGTCTTACACTGAGCCATGTGACGCAAAAAAATACAAGTCCGCCACTGCTGTGTGAGGTTTGTGTGAGAGATCTCCAAGGTTATGCGTTCCTTTCATCTTAAACATTATAGTTCACTTTTGTCTTGCATCACACTGAAAAGTTTTACACACAACACGACTCCTGAAAGGACACAACGAAAAAGATGGGAGATAAAGAGCCGGCAGCCCAGGGTGCTGTGATACAGATCAGCCGCAAATGGATACGGCTTCGCATTCCCAGAGGAAAACTCACTATTGAACAAAGGAGATTTTATCATCTGGATAAATGAGGGAAAAAAGGATACAAAAGGAACTGAAGTTGTGAAAACTTAAGAGGGAACATATTGGAGTAGCTGATTACTGCAACCAACAGTAAACAGTCTTTTGGTTCAGCTCTAGATGCTTGATCAAGCAAGTGATATAATGATGAGGTGGCAAGAATCTTCATTGTGGTGTTTTGTTTGCATGATTAGAAACTCTGTAACCAGACTGGGTGATAACCAGATGAGGAGGCAGGATGTGTAGCGATAATGTGTCAAACTACTTGGCTGCAGCTTTAAAAAGGAGCCAAAACAGACCAACAGTTGAGATAAAAGTAACTAAACACACATTGCATTCTTCAGCAATCTGAACGGCAAACAACCAAATAAGTTGTAAGTAAGTTCAAGGTACAAACAAGAGCACAGAGTGTTTTCCTGAATGAAACTAATGATGTTTCTTGGAATGACTCACTCAGCAGTTCTGAGTCTTTACTACCTCTTAACCATTACGGCTTTAAATGTGCAACTTCAACGACAGCCTCTGCAGTGCTGAGCACATGAGCACGATGACCTGTTAGATTAAAAGGAAGTGAGGTATCATGCTGTCAAGCAACAAATCAGGGTGGAAAATTTTGTTTCTGCTGCATTACTGTAAGCTAAAAATCATTTTTTTCCCTCTAGCCTCAAAAGCAGCAAATATGGTTTTAATGAGATTTATAAGCTAGCAAAGTGACTCACTTGTTTGATGAGTGACCAACTTGGTGAATGACTGCGTGTGTGTGTGTGTGTGTGTGCTGAAAACAAAGCAGGCTGTATCAGCTGACAAACTCGCAGTCATGACTGTGAATTATTAACAGGGTTTGGTGGGAGCTAGAAATAAGAGCGAGGAGTAAAGTGGGTCAGTGAGGAAAGGAGGAATGAGTCACTGAGGTCTTTCCTCTGAGAGACTCACCGTTGGGGCTGACAACACCATGTTCGGTAACTACCTTCACCCAGAGGGCAGCGGATTGGATTATTTGAATTCCTAATCCTACTTTCAGTAATGGCTGCTGCATCTGAGGGGCTTTCTGAAGAAAAGGTGTTCATACCATTTGAACTCCTCCACGTTTTGTAATTTTACAAAAAAACCTCGGTCTGTTTTCATTTTGAAAGAAATTGATGTCAAATGTTTTTGGTTGTTTTTTTGGTTTGTGCTGCTGTTGCTTTGAAGATATTAATAAATGTTTCTAGAGGTCATCAAAGGTCAATTTGTTGGTCCACAGTTACTAAATAAAACAAAATGTAGCATCAGTCGTTTGAGCAGAAAAAAATTTGCGTTTTGTTGTTATAATTTGTTATAATTAAAAAGGAGAAAAGTTTCCAGGGGTCACCAGAGAGCAACCTGCACCCCCCGGAAACATTTACTGATATCTTTAAAATGATTGTGGCACAAACAAAATGTTTTGCTGCACAAACGCTTACCATTTATTTAGTTTGATTTAAAGGAGGTGGGGCAGGGGATCAACTTCACTCAAATATAAGCATTTATATGTAGCACCTCTGACTCGATACTTCACACAGCTGATATTCCCTTAAATTACATTTCTCAGGATATGACTCGACCAGTTTGGACATTAAAACGGACTTCTTATCAACCCATCTTTACAAAGGAGGTGAGCTCAGTCAGAATGGACGGAGAAACTCTGTAAAGTATTTTTTTCTTGTTGCAGATTCTTAATTTCGTGAAACCAGGAACTGAGAGGACACCGTCGGAATAAAAAGGTGACAAGCACATGATGCAGGATAACGTCGGCTGATCATGGTTTAAGTTAAGAGTCTCTTAAGCTCCGTTACATCTACTGTTTGACTCCTGATCAAGGTTTCACACTGATTTAAATCTCATCCAAAACTAAAATTTCCACAATTCATCCATTAACTGTTTTCCTTGCTCAGCTCTATGTGTCTGTGTGATTTTATCTTACCCCAGACTTCAGGTCCTTGAGTGTGTGTGTGAGGATGATGTTGAAGACGGCGTGAGATCGACTGCTCTCCTCGTTCATGTTTGTGGCAGCGACCGTCCGAGATTTATTCCCCTCCGACATCAGAGACTCGATGTCCTGAAGACACAAATAAAGTCATTAAAGATGTCAGCAAAGAATTATACAAACTTTACGCTTAGATCTGCAAAGCTATTACATTTTCTGTGTGCATGTGTGTGTTGGCTTTTGATCACAGAAGCTGGCACACAGGTTCTGGTTTATTCTGTCACTCATTCTACAGACTAAGGCAAAGTTGTCAGAGGCCACTTTTGCTGTCAAACTAAGTTCCAAGAGTGACAGTCTGCCTGAAGCCTCATTTATCACTGCAGAGCAGAGCACGAGTCTCTACTCTGTAGAGCTGACCTGCTTTCCTAACATCACAAGCAGTCTTTTCATGAAATGATTTTAATTACAATTTTCTGATAATTATTGAGTCAGTAAGTAACAGATTTCATTAAATTGATGTAAGAGGAAGAAATAAATAAGTTTTGGTTCTTCCTACTCCCTTTCAAATAGAAAAGTAGTGGGAAGATAATTACTTTGTTCCTAGTTATGTATGGGCATGTTTTCTCTTATCCTACTGGTTAAAACCTACTGTTAATAAATTAAATAAATGAATAAAAACTACCTCTTTTCACATGCATCCCCTGCAAAACTGCTTTTAAAAGCTGCCCACGTTATTTATCTGATTTAGATTCTCTTTTTTCCCCCACACTCTAGTCACTTCTTCATATCCTTGTGTGCCCAAGTCATGTGACATAATCTGCACATAGAACTTGGATCATATGGCTTGGGTTTCCCCAGCTGTCCCAGAAAAGTTGCACAGAAAGCAACTGAAACACAGCTCATTAAATTGACCTTTAAAGGAAAGTGCAAAGTTTCTAAAGCAGAAGAACAAGTTTCTCTGAAAGTTTTGTCCTCACATGGCTAATATGTACTGAAGAAGCTTTTGGGTCACTGAAAAGAAAAGAAAAAATTCTGGGTTTAAAGATAAAATTAATAGTCAAAAAGTGGCAAAGGAAAACAAACAGCACAGTAAATGGCACTGCTAGCTTGATAAGATTTCATCCCTCAGTATTAGTTCAGCTCTTATGCATGGGTTGAGAAATTACCTTAGTAATTATCTTAGGAAGTTGTGCTTAGTGTGGCTCATTAGAGCCTGGAGGATTCAGTGTAATGCTGTCCCTTAAGGATGCCAAAGATTTATCTTTGTGTTTTGTAGTGTCAGGCCCCTAAAACAGTCTTACAAAGTATTTTTGGTCTAGTTTCTAGTGCAAATATCTTGGTGCACATGAAATAAGATAAAACTAACTTACAGCAAGATATGTGAGCTTGTTTAAGTCCACTATTCCTTAATATTGATGGAAAAAGTCCTAGTTCCACTGGCAGATTATTTCACTCAGAACAAGACATGTTTCCCATGTTATAAGTGAAATAATCCGTCAGTGGAACTAGCACGTTTTCATCAATATCAAGGAATTATTGACTTAAAACATACTCTGATTTCTGGCTTAAAAGTTACCTGTGAGTTAGTTTTGTCTGATTTCAAGTGATCTAAGATATTTGCACTAGAAACTAGACCAGAAATACGTGGTAAGATTTTGACTTGGAACCCTTGGGGTTTTGAAGGTAAACCAGCAGAACTAGTAACAGGAAAGCAATTAACCGACTCCAGTTGGATGAGAGAACCAGTTTAAACATGCTGCACTTGACTTGAATGCAAATCTAAGCAGCAGAGGAATTGCAAGAGTGAAAATGCAGCCAAGCATCTTTGGAAATCTGAAACCTCAAGAAGGAAATGGGATCACCGACAGTAAGATAAAAGTCAATATGCCTGGCGGAGAAGAATGTGTGACCCACAGCTTTACCTTGTAGCTAGCTACGGCTAGGCGTGACAGGCCGTCGACGTAGGGACCCAAAACTTTGTGCTCCCTCACCCTCAGCGTCTGTCGGCCTCTGAATACAAAACAAAACACAACAGGGTGAGGAGACAGACGGACAACATGGCCGCTGATGGCGTAAACTCTTGGTGCTTTGTATTAGCGGAGGGGTGACGGCGCCGGCCCGGCTCTTCCTGATGGTCACTAAACTCGGCTGGCAGGTTTCACCGGCACACGGCTCTCTGACCCCAATTCTGCCACGCTCCTGACAACTTCATCATTTGCGGATCTGCGGCCGAAGCGCATATGGCTGTCAGATGGCGAGCTTCATTCTGGGTCACTTTACCAAGGTTAAAGGTCTTGTACAGAGGGAGGGTCAGAGGTTATGGTGTCTGGGGCAGCAGACGGTGGCCTGAAGCCCTGATTTACTGCTGACCTGCTGGACATAAACTGGTCTCTATTGGTGGCTGCAGAGCAGGCTGCTAATCTTTTTATCTGCTGACCACTGCATCCGTCACACTGCAACCTCCTCTGATTTATCAGCTCAATGAGTTTGAAATAATTACAATTTTACTACAGGTTAGCTGATAAACTTTAAGTGTTTTTGGCCACTGCTTCAATAGGTTTGGTAAAGATGACTGAATATTAACCAACTGCAAGAAAATAAAAAACGAAGACAAGAGCTTTAAAGCAATGCAATGGAAAGGGAAAAAAAAGGTTATTCAGTCCCTGCAGGATGTTGCGGTGTGCTTTGTGATTGTTGTGGCCTTAAATTTCTAATTTTGTGGAGCCTTTTTTAAAAAGTTGCAATTTTTTTTCAACTTCATTTTTGACACTGCTCTTTCCATTGTTTAAATAAAGATTTATTTAAAATATATGGAAAATAATCATGAGCACAACATCTATACAGAAACTAAAGAGAACCAGGTTTATTCCTAGCATTTACTAACTAGCAGAGAATGTAAAATAGATAACAGTAGTACTCTTATCTACAAGCTTAATGTGGTATATTGGAATGGATTAACTAATTATTTAGCTGACATTATGTGAATGCAGCAGCACTACTTAACTTGCTTGGTTTGTTTGGAAGAAAAAAAACCGGAAAAGTTTTATTTGGCTTCTGACTCTGGCTATTTGTTAAACATAACGCAGACCGAACAGCTCCGCTAAGCGGCGGGTCTCCCCTCGATGATCAGAGTCAAAGGTGTAACCGGGGCAACAGCATGTGTATGCTTGCGGTGCATTAAAGATGGCTCGGGAAGAAATAATCACGTTACTACATCTTAACAGATTAACAATTGGGGGACAGAAGCCACAGATACGATAAACACTGATACGACATTTGTGGGAGAAATGTCCCACAAATATAGGCTGCGTCACTTACGCTCATAACTGTATTAGTAAATCCTACAGAAGATCTCAAAATGGTTTTAGCAAAAAAAGGGGCAAATGTTACTGCTTAGCATCACACATGCTTTCATCTTGCAGGTTCGGCTTTCAAGAGACATTGTGAAGTAGGAAGTTGAACAACATGCAGTGATTGGCCATAAAAGAAGGAAATACAGTACTACACACCTGCACAAAACTTACAAAAAAACTAATCTTTTGGATGAACTGATTAGCACTGGGTTACAAAAAAATGTTTTTTATAAGTTGTTTATGTTTTTTCAACTGGATTAGGACTATTTTGCACTGCTGAATCCAAAAATGACAAACTTTTCTCAATCAGGTTTTTATTCAAATTTGATCTTCTGACTAAATTGATGACATATTTGTGACTTTATCAGTTCACTTCCGTTAATAATTCTCAGCCAAAACAGGTTTTAGGAAAAAAACATTTTTTCTAATAGGGTATTAATCAAATGCTACAAACTTGGATTTCTGCAAATTGAATAATAAACACTGATGAGGGTAAATGCGTGTAAATTGAACATTACGTCTTCCTTGTGTAAAATCCTCCGTCTCTTTTCTGTCCTGATGGAATCTCTCCTCCTGTTCATCACTCATTGATCAGATTCTCAAGAAACCAATCTAGATGTGAGAACAAAGTCATGCATGTTGATGCTCATGTTGCTCCATAGTTCAGAGAGTTGACCTGATTGAGCAAAACCAATGTGATTTTTGGATTCAGCTCATCAACTTGACCCTGAAACAGTTGAAAACCACAGACGATTTTCTTTGGCTGTTGACCGGTGTTCTTGTATAAAACAAGCATTTGACTGAGCGGTAGATGAGAGCTTTAACAAAGAGACTCTACACTACAGATGGGACACAAACTCTGATACTGAGTTTGCGCTGGACGTTCAGCAGGCCTTCCTACCCCTTCGGGTCGAGCAGATCTCGGACCTTCTCGTTGTAGATCTCCATGTAAGACACCTCTACGGTAAAGCTCTCCTCCTCCCGCTGCTCCTCCTTGGTTCGCTCAAACAAAGCGCTGCAGAGTCGAGGAATCAGCCCGGGCTGGTCACCTGAGCCCATCATGGTGTACGACTTCCCTGACCCTGAAACAAACGTTACAGGCATGCAAAGGCGTCACTGGCGCCATTTTTTTTCTACTGCGAAAACGGAAATCAAGTCATCAGTCAAAAGATCATCACATACAATGTTTATACAACACAACGCACAAAACAAGATGGGAAATAATGTTTACAGATACATGTGTATATATATGTAGAAGCCAGAGTTGGTGAATTACCAGTTTGTCCATAGGCAAATATACAGGCGTTGTAGCCCTGGAAGGCGTTGTGGAGAAGACTTTCTCCAAGGCACTGGAAAACCACCTCCTGACCTGCGAGGAGGTCAGGCCCAAACTTCACTTTAAACGTTTACGTGTTTAAATTAAAGTGCGTGAATTCTTGTGATGAAATCTTAAAGACGCTAATAACGAACTGACCTGCAAATTTTTCCTTATCCGTTTCATCCATGGACCAGAAGCAATAATCATAGGCAAAAACCTGAAGGAAACAGAGCAGAGGGATTAGTCATTAAGAAATCTGTCCAGAGGACTTCAAAAGTCCAAGACTGGCTATCAGACAAGTCGATCTGAACTGTAAGGTAAGTTTGTTGTGTAGCTAGAATTGTGTGGCTGGGAGTGACGCTATCAGAGAACCAGATCTGTGCTTTGAAATTGCAAAACTTTTTGTGGTAAAGCTTTTTACCTCCAATCTGAATGACTTTCAAAATTCTGTAAAAACCTCTGAGGTGGACTTTACAGTAAATGTAAATAAACTACACGAGTGTTAATCATCAGGTGGCATCTGTTTCAGCTTTTAAAACAGATTTTTTCTAATTTCTGTCCTTTGCAGATTTTTTTTTGACTCAAAGACTTTGACATCTTCAGAAAAAGAAATGGTTTTTTGGAGTCCATTTCTACACATATGTAAGGGCAGTATTATAGCATAAGCAACTGTTACCTTCAATTAAAAAATTGCTGTCTATATCAAATAAGACAAAAGAAAACTTCCTGATTTAACACTTTGAAATTGGACCTCTGTCTCTTTAAAAACTCCTGCTATTTCTGAAACTCCACCTTCAGGAAGTCATCACACCATCACACCTCTTTCAACTAACAATATTTTAACCAGCGTTTCACTGAGAAGTATAATGAGCTCAGCCAATGGGCAGTTCCACCAGCTGTTTGCTAATTGCTGCCAGCTAGTCTGAAGGAGTTGAGTGGGGGAGTCAAGAGGGAGTGACTACTCTGTGAGACGGAAGCTTGGAAACTGCATCTCCGAGGAGGAGCTGCGTCTTGAAGGCGGAGCTAGGTCCGACCAGGTGTTTTGCACGGCTGAACTGAGATTAAAGGACTCAAACATGCATAAACAAAAACACTCCAGTTATGTTTTTGATGAGGGAATATCATTAAAACATGACGTAAAGCTCAAAAACATTTTTATATTATACTGCCTCCTTTGAATATAGATTCTTAGCAACATCATTTAGATGTAACTTAGTTATACTTGTGTTTCACCAATAATGATATTTGCTTCAGTTCAGCTTAAACTGATATAAAAAAACCTGCTATGACTTTCATTTCATTTCAGGAAATCTTTCAGTAGTATGATGCGGGTGTGCTTCATGTGTCATGCTGCAAAGCAGTGCACTAATATTTCTGCTGAATGAGGGAAAAAAAACATAAATCCTGGAAACACTGACATGCTGTGATGTGAAGCAGCCAGCAACGATCAACATTTCAAAGTAAAAAAAAACCCACAAAAAACCAGCCACTTTAAAACTGCTTCTTTTTTCTTTCCCTTTCTTTTTTGTTTCATTGCTTGTATGGCTCCACACAGCTCTTGAACCTAGCAGAAGCTGAACAGCGGTGCCTTTGTTAGACACAGAGATGATTCACAACCCTGGAATCGGGTGAGAAACGCCTGCGTGTTGGTGTGCGCCGTTACCTTGGACTGATTCCTGGTGATGTTGGGAATGTCGAGGTCCACAGGAGGAGCATGTGGAAAGACAGATGATGTTTAGAGCACATTAATAAAAGGTATTCAGCAGCTGGCCATCCTGATCTCATAAAAAACTATATTTAGATGTGCCTTTAATAGAAACAAGTGTTGGACTGGAAATGTTGATGTAATAAGACACCAAGAGCAACATTTGAGACAAACTCTTCAAACTTTCCCCATTTTCAGTCAAGTAACCAAATGGGCATGGATTTCTCAAAAATATTACAGATAGGCTCATCACAACAAGCAATAAATCAATCAGTTGCATGATAAAGCAAAATGAGAACAATTATTTTCATTTAGACAAACATTTTGAGAAATGCTGCAAACTTTTGACACCCGGTACAAAGTAGTTGGTTTGCATAACCTGACATTTTGCCTCTTTTCCCCATCTAAGCTGAATGATTCTTATTTTTTGAGATTGTATAGCCTATTTCATTTATTGTTGTTTCAGTTGTTTTATTTATTTTAGATATTCAAAAGTATTTCCAGTTCCAGTGTTAAACGTTCTTTAGAAATCAAAGTCATATTTATCTTTGAGTGGATATACTTGCATTAATAAACCCTTATTATTATTATTGTTACTATATTAGTTGAATATGGACTCAAAATAACAATATTATCATTTATCGCAATAATCTCTGGGACAATTTATGGCCCAACAAAATTTGTTATCATAACAGGCCTAATTATAGCGGATTTAAAAAGGATTCCTGTGTGGGTTTTAGATCTCAGACAGAGTTTGGTGAGACCTTCTAGAGATGTCTGTGTCTCTATGAATTTATGTCTGTGGGACAGGGTGGAGATGGAGGGTGGGGGAACTGTTGCATACTGAAAAAAAGATCATGGCATCCAAAGGTTACTGGGTCACAGTCACACAAAAAATGGACACATCTGCCGTAGAATGTCTGACGAAAGTAAAAACATTCAAATATAAAACAGAAAGATGTGGCAATATTTTCAAAGGGAAAAGAGAGAACTATAACACAGAAATAAACCGACAGAGGCTACAACAGATTTACCATTGGAAAATGGTCATAGTGGCCTGATTGGAGTATTTTTTTTAAGTAAAGGACAAAAAAAAAAAACTTTGGCTTTGAGAACTTCTGCACCCTCACAGGAAATGATCTCATCAACAAATGACACTGATAACTTCTTAAAGAGATTTTCTAATATGAAGACTACAAATGGCTTTGGACTGCACATGTGATATTACAAAAATAGTTATACTTCAAATTCAACTTGGAGTCAGACACAGACTAAAAAGCTCACTTTCTTTACACCTGCATAAATAAGAGAAGGAAAATGATGAAACCAATATTTATGATCTTCAACAAACCAATAATTAAACTTATCTAACGGGAACTGGATGAGTCTAAGATGAGTTCACCAGATTTAAAGTTTGTTGGAACGTCCATCCTCTCCGATGCCTGTTTTCTCTTCCTCCTCCTCATTAGGATAAGGAACAGCAAAGCTTTCATCTGACATCTTGACAGACACATCCTGCAATTATGTCAGCAGCTGGAAAAACGACCAGTTTCCTGGATATGTGTTCAGTTTTCCACCAATGGGAAAAGTCTCTGCACTCAAACATCCCCCTCTTCCTTTGTAAAAGCACCATCTAGTGTGAACGTCTGAACCAAGTCTGAGTTGGAATGTTACCTTTTTCACCCTTTTTTTTTAATGCCTCCATTTCAAGAAACATGTTTGAATGTCTTTTACTTGAATCCAGTTGTAGGATGAGACTGAAGAAAAGACAGCTGGTGATTTACAGTCAGTTAAAAAAAAAACAAATTCAGGAGAATCCCTCAAACATTCTCAAACACACCAACACCCACGTTGGGCTAAATTCTTGGCCCACTTAAGTAGGTCAGCCACCTCAACTTCTTTTCGTTTTGACCGCATATTTTCCTGAAATAACCAGGATTTTCGTCAGTTACAGAAAGTCTCTCCGTAAAGCCTTCTATATCAGACCACAACGACAAATACCTTGAGCAAATGTCACATTTGAATGGTTTATTACGCATCACTTAAACATAAAATGCTCCTCTGCCAGAGCTGAACTAAAAAGCCCAAACACCTGTTTCCTTTTACCCAGGCACATTCTTCACGAGCCACCAGGGCTGTAGCTCTTCCACAAACCCACCAGCGATCTGCAACACTTCATATTTCAGATGCTCGGCTGCTGACAAGCAGACGCTCACAAAGCACAAACAGGCTCAGTTCCTCCTATCATCACTTTAATTGAATCCAGTGGCTTCTTATGGCACAATTAACGCCTTCACTCCTCTGCTTTGTTTTCTCTTTGGCTCCCACCAGCCGTGTTTTATTTTAAAACATGCTCAAGTCGCATTTTCTCCTCCAAAGGGAAGATACAGTGGAAATTAAATGGTTCTCTTGGAACAGACTTTTTGATTCACCCCATTCTGAAGATATTTTTTGTTTGCCTGAAGGGCTTCTCCGATCTGGACAGACGAGAGATGAACGCACTCTGGCAGGTTTTGACGTGCTTAATGATGACAGCTGTCATGGTTGCTTCGGAAACCAAAGGAGAGAGGGGTCACACATTAGCAGAGTTAGGGGTTCCCCCCCCCCAACCAATGGCTGAGGAGAGCGATGCGGTCAGGAGAGTGGCGAACCCGCCTCTCCTCCGTCCTGAAACAATTCTATTTGCTCCTCCTCCCTTCAGCCTGTCGCAGTCATTTAAAAAATAACTTAATGCATGATTGCTCCCTCTCCCCCTCTTACTCCTTTCCCTACTGTTATCACATTCTTCTCCCCCCCCCCCCCCCCTCCCACACCGTAGCATCCATGGCTGTTTGGAAAAGAAACAAGGAGTGGAGGATGGAAAGAAGGCTAAAGGTAGCCCGGAGATTTGAGGGAAAGCGAGGCTGGGTCTGGGACAGGAATTTTAAGCTCAAACACAAAGGTCAGCGTTACACAGTACATACTAAAGGTCTGAGTACAGTGCATACAGACTGCAGGACAACGGATTTTCATAGTGTGCAATGATTTCTCTCGCTGCTGTAAGCGAAAGGCTAAAAGAGAAGCCATTTCTTTCTTCACGGGCAACCAAAACCAAAGCAAAGGTAACTTCCTTAGATAAAGTAGAAAAGAAAGTCACATTTGTTGCTAGAAGAAGCAAAAAAATAAATACATTTGAGAAATGATAAAATGTTTGAGCATATTTAAAATGTTACGGCTTCCAATTAAGATTAGTTTAACATGCAACTAGGACAACGAATAATTATCATTTCATCTTATTTTATAAAACATTAGAAATACATTAAAAGAGGCAAATAAGCAATTCAATTTCTATTTTAAATAACAAATTCAACATTTTACTGCCCATTGCTTTACCGTATGCTTGTTTGTAGCAAGGGATGCATCTGTGGCTAATGATACTTCTAACATCATGTCAAAAACTCAGGGCTTTTTGTTGGACTGAACGTTAATAAAATGTAGAGATAATTTTTTTTTTATATTAACATAATAATTTGATAACAAAAAGTGCTATATATATATTTTATTTGAACAAGATGAAGCAAAAACTGTCCGTTGAGAAGTTCTGAGTAGAAACTACTTATAAAGAAGTTGTTTTTTTACCTTTAATGCAAAATGTATTAATTTTTCATACAGTTTTGAATTGATTGCCGCTCTGACTGTGTTGTTCTTTTAGCAAATGGCTGCATATGCGCGGCAACTAGTAATTAATCATTTACTAAATTAGTTGACAATTATTTTAATAGTCTTTTCATCACGATTAATCCAATTCATCATTTCAGCCCTACACACAACATGGGTTTTAGTCACCCAGGGGCCAAACACCCTCCTTTCTCCATCGTCTTGGAAACCAAGTCGCTTGTTATTGCATCACCGACAAGAAGCTGATCTTTGTCAGCAGAACGCGTCAACATCCAGCTTCACTGGTGCAGAGCAAATAGCCCTCAGGTCACCATGCAAACCACGGCGTCTGAACATTCAGCCGCGCCGCGGTTAGTCATCTGCTTATCGGAAAGAGTGACACAAAGTGACCTGGGCCAGTTGTTTTAGGGCATCTCACCCACAAAGGGTTTGCTAAGAATGGAGGATGCAAATAAAGAACTCAAAATTTAAAGAGCAACAATAAAAATGCTGTAATTTACAGCCATATTTCTCTAACAAGCGTCCATGAGGGAAACAAACATCTCAATGGACTCAAAGTTGGGAATCTGAATATACAGATGGCTATAAAAACTAATGATGTAATAGTTTCTTGTGCTGGAGTTCGGGTCATGTAATACACGAGCTCTGTAAGAGGATATCCTTTCTGGAGCTCATTTGTATAAGATGTAAATGAGCACCAGAAGTTTCAGGCTAGCCATTGTTCCACACCGGGTTTAGAAACGTGTCAGAGTGTTGAGGTTTGGCGCCCACAGGAACCTCACATCACTGGGAAAGCCCATGTTTTAGAAGCAAATGATCCAGGATAAAATCTAAAAGAAGCGAGAATGCACAAAGGTTAAGGCATGAAGCCTCTTTTTTTTCTTTAAGTAAATGATTAATAATTCAAGGTTGGATCAGACCGGGCTCAACTAACAATTCAGTGTTTTGCAAAGGTATTCGTAAATTTTGACCTTTTGAAAGGTTTTGTCACGTCACAACCACAAACTAATTTATTAAGTAGGATTTAGTGTTGTGGACAGCTCTATGTGAACCATGTGCACTACACTTCCAAAAGAATTAGATTGTATGACTTCAAAAGAGTATAAACATCTCATTTCTAACCTACAGGGTTTAATATGATGTCACTCGTTGCAGCTACAACTCTTCTGGTTTTCCATCCAGAATCTGACATGATATATGTGTGCAAGGAAATAGCTTTAGCCTGATATCACATGTGCTTGCTTATCATGAAAAGTGATGATGTAGGAAAAAAAGATTAGAATTATTCATTTTATAACAGTTATTCAAACTTTAAACTGAAGAATTAAAGTGATGTGTAATATAAAAGGCTGTGTTTGCAAAGGCCTCAGTTAAAGTTTACTTTTTAATTTTTAGGAATTGATGTAAAATTGATTTTTCATCTGTTTGCACTTTAAAAAGAAGTTCAAACTTGAAACTAAAAGTGTCGTCTGAATTGCATTTATATTTCTTTTACTAGCTTAAGTAGCTACTGCAGAACCAGAGAAGCACTGATCTGATTATGTGAATATCAGTCCCGATATTGAAAAAAACTCTAGATCGGGTATCGTGACAATGTGTCCGACATGGCAGATCTATTCAGTCTAATTCTATATTTTGTGCTTCGAGCGACTTCATGCATTATGATTTATTGTCAATCCGCCATGGTTTTTCTGTATCAGATTGATATTGGCCAATAACGAACCTCGGATATCTGTATTGGAAGTAAAAAACGTGGATCTGCGCTTTCCTGAACAGAACGAGCCAAATTTTTATTCAATTGTTCATCAGAATAACAGAAATTACTAAAGCAATCGTTTACAACAGACCTATAAGAATAGCAATGATTGTGCTATGCCAAAAAGTAATCCTGTTTTCCAGTTATCTGTTTCCATAATTAAACAGAGGGGGATCCTGGAGGCTCTGTTATCTCGAGCAAACATCATGCACCTGCAACACGCCAACTTAACTGCCTACTTCCTCAATGAACTCAACCCCGCCTATCTCAACGAACATGTAAAGCACTATGTCAATGTAAACTGGCCTCAAACAAACAAAATTAAAACAGCATCTGCACACTGAGCGCAGCAGTCAGTCGGCCCATCCGGCTGTTGCCTCTTTGCCCCTCCTTTGTCGCAGGGCGACGTAGAGAGAAGCTACAGCTCCGCTCTTGTTCCGAGCTCTATAAACGTCACCAAGGGAAGTTTATGGTCGACAGATGCGCAAGTAAATGAAGCTTCTTCCCCCCCCTCTGCCATCTTCTTCTCACTCAAGGAAGGAGGCTCCCCTGGTCATCAGCAGCGACCCGGACTTAACCTCCCACTGAGCTCCCATGGAAACGGAAGAGATGAGAAAAAAAAAGAGGAGGAAGCTGGGGCAGTGGGAAGTTACGAGGGAAGAAGAGAGCCGAGCAGAGTCTAGCGTTTTTATGCACAATTGTCTGTGTGTCAAAGCTACCATCTATATTTTCAGGCTCCTCTGACACACACAACCACCTGCCGCCGCCGCCGCCGTCCTCCGCCTAAAGCCAGCCTTTCTACTGATTCTAATCAGACAGACAGCAGTCACAAGGGCTTCTTTCTTCCAACACAGCTGACCTTCCTCCACGATAGCCAGTCAATTTTTGAGCGGATTTCGAGCCCTTAAACATTAAAACTAAAGAAAAGGCAGCTTCTGCATTGCAGTTCAGACTGTGACCTACATAATCCATCCTTCAAGAGGCATTCCAACATTCCTGCTCTGCTCTGTAACCTAATCTAATAGATCTCCAACCATCTTTCAGGGCTGAAGCTGAGAGACTCAGGCGTTTTTAGCCTAACCAAATAAACGCGATGAAACAGCCAAAACAGACACAGAAGTTCAAATCCACCTGTTGCGACGGGTCCAATTTCTTGCCAAAAGCACATCATGAGAAAGAAGGAATGTCACAAACAAATTTAGGAGTTTTGGAGAAGCAAGAAAGGATTAAAGACGCGTGCATAGTTTTCCTCAAAGGCAGCATCTCTCTCCAAGAGTACAGCAATTACAACAAAAATGTAAATCTGCCATAAAGGAATTTTGCATGGTGAAAGCAGCTCCTAAAAAAAGCTGTGGCTGTACCGTCTGCAAAAATGAAAGTCAAGTTTCCTATTGCAGCGACGACTACATGGAAATCCTGCTTCACGTTTGGTGCAATCCATGTTGGGGAAACGACCGAGCAAACATGTGGAACACATTGCTCTGGTGAGATGTGGCTAAAACGTCGTGCTGTGGGGATGCTGTCCTCCAGCAGGCACAAGGAAACTGTTCAAAGCTGATGTGAATGGATTTTACCACAAGACACAGGAAGAAGATCTGTTAGATGGGAAGGAAGGGAAGGCTCACCTTCTAAGGTTTTCTCCAGTCCAGGCTAAGCATTGATTCTTTATTGGTTTCTTTAATGTTTGTCTTTTCCAAGACTACATAGTTGCTGTTTTGGTTTACATAATAATGTCCACCAATAACACATAATTACCTAGTGATATTTTCAAGTTTCCTGTCAACCTGAAACATTTTTTAACTCAAAACCACAGCAGGCCACTGGATGATCGCCCTAGCGCCCCAACCACCGGGTTTAGCACCTTTTCTGGGGGATATCCTGATGTTTCCCCCAGAAACACACAGCATCCACCATGCCACCACATTAGTAATGACTCATACTGTGATGAAGATGTCATTTGTAACGAGTCCACATCCTTTCTTGTTAGGGATGATTGCAGCTTTTTCTGTAAACTGTCTTTAAAAAGCCTGACCTTCCAGTTCTGGCAACAAAGTTTCTAAGTTGGAAACGGTGGAGTGACTTTTGCTAACCGCACACGTGCGGATGTGACCTAGTGGGCGTCAGTCTCTTACTATAGAGCATAAGACTAATTTTCAGACTTTTGCAAAGAAAAGATATGATCAGTGGATAAGATTGGTTTTTACAAGTAATTTCAGCCTGATCTCCTAAATTAAAGTAAATGGGGGCCAATTCATTCCCTCTTCCTCAGAAGCGCTCATAATGTGTTCTGCATTTGGATCTGACACTCTTTGGCATTGACATGCAAAGAGGAAACTACTGACAAAATATTAGTCAACAAATACTGCATTTTAAACAGCAATTTGCGATATTTTGTGCATACCCATCTGATAGTCTATTTGAGATACATTGTTCAGTTTTAAGCCACACGTTTAATTTGACCTTTGAAAGAACTTTTGAAAACACTTACTTCCCACTTTACAATTATTTATTACTTTGAGTTGGTCGATCACATAAAATATGATCAAAATTCATTGACGTTTAGGATTGTAATGGGAGAAAATTTGAAAAGTTGAAGGGTAGTGGATATTTTGAAGATATATTCCTGTAAGGAATATTTTTGCACTACGTATGCCGTTTCCTGTGCCTAATGAGCAATCTTGGACTACATTAGTAAATTTTGTTTTAATCAAAACTTTCACTGTAAAGGCTATGACTGAGAGTCTTCCCTTAGTTTGATTATTTATGTTAAACACAGAATACAACTTTCCTTCGTTGCTTAGCAGAGCAAACATCGGCTCACTACCTCAAATGCTGTTCGACGAGGCAGGACTGATGTAGAAAAACTTTAATCCATCCGTATCTTATTTACATATACAAAATGCGGGAACAAACACCGAGGCATAACTTTCCACTACAAAGTATTGCATTTTAAAGATAAAAATTATATGGAAGGATAAGTTGCCTGTTTTGTTCAAAGTCTGCCTCCTTTGTTGTGATTTTTAACAGACTGAAATGGAAATACTGCATTACTTTTCTGTTACTATAAAAGGGATTCTGTTGAGGTTGGCTGTGCTTTAATAATTTCACTGCCTAAGAATGATTTTTATTTCCTTAACTGCGTCATTTAATGCTGTACGGGATGTTTGTCTCAGAGAAATGGCACGATGTTTTGGCCAAGTCAAGTGCACATGAGATAAATAAATCTGTGATGTGGAAATAAGAGCTTAGTCATGCAAATAACATGCTTACCGAGAGTCTGCTTTTCCTAAGTTGGCTCCAGCAGGATGGAGGATTGTCTGGTTCTTCGCCATTTCCACGACACATTTTGTGTTTAGCTCCTTTTCTGTGTAACAGAAAACATCAACTGTGTTACTACAACAACTCGAAGCACATAATTATGTTCAGCAACAAACAAAGCTGCCAATTTGTCTGGCAGGTTTAGATGATGTAGAACTATCAACTACCTTTTAGTTGATAGCTCTGTGATAAACAAGACAAACTGAACCATACTTGGATTATACTGTAGTGATCTATTTTAACTCAACATATCAGTTGCTACTGACCAAAACACCTTCTTGGAGTCGTTGCTTTTTATGCCAGGCTGAATTATTAGCTGTCTTTTTAAACATCAAGCGGATATTTTAAGGTACGCAGCACGAGTTCAACAGCATCGTAATGTTTTTTCTCTTGAGCATCAAATTTAAACAAATGAACAGGCAGGGAAATGGATCCTGAAAGTGACCTTTTACCTTGGACTAGGCAATGTGGCTAATCAATAAAACAGGACACGTGGAGTCATGATGCAACACTTGACATTCTGAGCGCCAACTAAACCAGTCACCGTTTAGACTCGTCCTTGAGCTTCAGGTACAAACAAAACAATGTTCAGCAATGTAAAAAAAATTAAACATTCATATTGACATTTTGGCAGCAAATGCCACATGTGTCATATAGTTCCTAATTTAGAAATAAGTTTAGATAAATCCAACACAGAGGGAAGGTTTACAGCCAAATTAACCAGGGGAGTTTCTGTTAAAGAGTTAATTCATTTTTCTCAAACACTTGGCTATTTATTTTTAAGATTATGAACCAGGACATTTTACTGAAAAAAAGATATAGATTTAATTTTTTTTTTATTTTTATGGGAAGCTTTGCCAGAATTTAAAGGGAATGAGAGGCCTTTCCCACAGTCATTTCTGAGTACAACTGAAAAATACCAATACTCTCCCTCACAGATACAAACCATCTTTATGACTGCATTACATTAAATTTAATTTATAAAATCTGAATTTCTAAATTTATTATATTTCCTTCATTAAATTTGTCAGTATTCCACATAAACCTTTCTTAAGGGATGAAGTACCACCAGGCTCTGTGCTTGGATCACCGTAGATCAATGAACCAAAAAAAGACAACCACAACTCAATTTTTATATTTGTTACTTGTGAGCGTTAGCCCCTTTTAGATGATAGTTCTGTGATAAACGAGACAAACTGAACCATACTTAATTACCTCTAAAGTGATCTATTTTAACTCATCAGTTGCTACTGATAAAAAAAACTACAAAAGCGGCACTACCACCATCAGAAAACATTTTTAAAAGACTAGTGAAACAAAATGGTAAATGTTAGAACTTGAGTTAACAAAGACAGGTTATGTGTGGCTTCCCCTCTTTTCTCTGGGTGAGGATATCCTCCTCCTGCACCCGCCCACAAAGAGTTAAGAGGTCAGTGGGAAACCTGCTTCCCAACAGCAAACAAGTGTTTTCCTGGGACAATCAGAAATGTTATCCTACAACAGGAGGAGACGTTCATTATCCCCAGGTTATCATATTGACACAGTAACCATGATGCACTAAACCTTCCTTACAAATAAAATTCACTTAGTAACAAATATATCAAACCAGGCCATTTAAAATGTCACAATTTCTGCTGCACAACTAATTAAATCAAATCGCAGTCAGTCTGACATGGTTTTTTTCTGCTATTTGCGAACATGTTGAAATAACACCACCTCCATTTTGTCAAGAGCTTAAACATTGAACTGGTAGATTATTTTAAGAATGTAATGAATGTTAATGGATTGGAACAATTTTATTCACTATAGTGGAGTTGTAAGGTGCGAGCATGCAAGGACGGCAAACATCAGCAAACGGGTTGGTACAGGAAACCGTCAGTGGTTTCAATTCCTTTCTTCAACAAGTACTGCTTATACTGTCACACAAGTGTAGTTTACTAATACAAAGGCTCCTGTTGCTTTTATGACAGAGCCGTGACGTTATAGAGTGTGGATTTATATTTGCGGTATAATGGAATAGTCACTGAAGATGGCAGGTGCTCCCCACGTGTTAAAAAAGTAAAATGTCTGAAAAAGTAACACAGTCCAGGTTGGGAGCATTTTAAAAACACTTCTTGTTCTTTAGTTTCAATACCTAAGGTATCACGTGTAAATAACTACAGTAAATACATATTGTAGTAGTCACTGCTCAAGTTGACAAGTGATGTTTGTAGCCACATTTGACCATAATAATGTCATTATGCTCCAAGACACCGATCTGCTATTTGACACTGCATGAGATACCTAAAAATCTAGGAGGAAAAGTTATACAATGATGGAATTGATGTTTGTCCTTCTATATAAGGTCATGATATAATAGCCTTATATAGGTTCACAAAATATTAGCTAGCAGTGAAAAGCGATGAGTGTTGGATGGGGAAACCACCAGTTACTCTGGTTTAGAAAAAAACAAAAACACTATATTTGGACGTTTGAAATCTTAATTTTTGAAAGCTTTGTAGAACTTGTAACAATTAATCAGAACAAAATAAAACAAGACAGATGTTTCCATTCAGTTTTAAGCCTCTGTCTTCTCTGCCTTCATTACCCATGTCATTGCTGCTGTACTGACAGCTCTTCCCACTCAGCCAAGGGGAAAGTGTGATACAGTATGGTTCAGAGGATAAATGCACTCATTGCTTGCTGCCTTTAGCTGCTCCATAACCCATCCCCATTTTCCATTTAGCTCTTCCATGGGTTACCTAGCAAGCTGAGGTTTGGCACAACAACCCCAACTCCAGCCAGGACGTCCGCTGGCTGCAGTGCCGCCGTTGCTACGCCCGAGGTGCACTGTTCTTCGAAGGCCAACGCCATGGGAACGTGGGGCGTTACACAACGTTAGCAAATACACATTTGGACTCACTCCCTTCCTGCCTTTGTCCGGCTGGGCAGCTAAGCCCATGTCTCCTCCTCAACCTGGGATTACACAGGGACAGTGGCCTCCAGGTTGTGGTTGCATGCTCACAGGTCTGAACTGGGGGAAAATGCAAATACAGAAAATGCCATCCTCCTCCCTCCCGACTACTTTGAATGCATCTGGAAAGATTGTGTCAGATGTGGGATCTTGAATAAACGGAGCTTGTACAACGCGAAGAGAAGGAACTTACTTTTCTCAAGTTTTATTCTTCTGCTCCTGAGAAATGTGCAACAATACGTCTATTCTACAACAGCAACACGCAGACAGAAGCGCTATTCACAAAGAAACCACCAGGAAGACACTTCTGGAAACATGGCAGAGCCTTGCCGGCCTTCAGCCTTTCCATGCCTACATCCTATTAAAACCCATACTGGTGCATTTTTCCCCCTATACAGGAAGAAGTGATGAGTAATGGATGACTTTGCCTTGCCAGCTTGAAGTCTGCTACCTAGTTCTACTTGAAGAAGAAAACAAAAGAATATGTTTTGACTGATGAATGGAAACAAGCAGCCAGTTTGCACTGGTGTCTTCCAGGTCAGTGAGCAGGCTGAAGAGACAGAAGTGAGTGAGGCCATAACCAGGACCTGGTTAGAAAAAACTACTCAAGAGATGTGAGGTTCTGACAGGAAATACCCACGGCCATCCATCCAAATGTACCTGAAGTAAAGAAACTCTGCCAGAGGTGACACACAGTGCATAACCTTGCAGAGATTTCCACTAAGGGAGTGACAAAAAACACAAATATTCTGTGGTTCAGAACAGCTTTAAAATGTCTCAATTGATTTGGAAAAAAATGAAATAAAATTAAATAAAACCAGTCCGCTGTCTATAGCCCTCCATTTTGTAACTACGCAAGATGTTCTGACGTTGCCACGCAGACTGTACTAGAACACAGAAAACACCAAAACAAGAAGGAAACTTGTTTTGGCCCATTTGAATCATTTACTGTTTTTCCCTCTTTCTACAAAGACCTGGATGACAAAAGTCTTCAGTCTGGTCCATTTGTCTCAACTAAGCAATTTTTGAAGGACAATTTTGTTAGCAAAGACTTCCATAGCCCTTTTATTGTTTTATTTATTTTGTATATTTAAAATGTCTGCCAGTTCAAGATGTTTGTTAGAAATTAAAGTTTATTGATCTTTGAGAAAGTGTTTTTGCATCATTATGCCATTACCATTATACTACTTGAAAACAGTCTCAAAACAACATTTTTGTTTATAACAATAACTTCACATGACTATTTGCTGTGTTTTATGCAGAAAATGCACTCGGACAGCGACATCGATAGTTCTCTTCAACTAGTCCGCTTTTTATATCTGCAGGCGACATAAATACGGAATGTTTATCCAACAGGGTGAAAAATTATTTTAAAACATTTCAGATTATTTAAGATTGTGAAATGGCTCAAAACTCCTGGATGGAAAGGGCAATCCTCCTGGATGCATGCATGCAAAGGCCTGCAGAAGAGGCCGGCTGCAGAAAGTGTAGCGCCGTCTCCATGATTGCTTTATAAAAACAAAACAAAGGATGTAGGAAAAGAATAATTCCGTCCAAGCATGGATTAATTTAATGTCTATTTGTCATTCTGCTGCACCGAGCAGACTGGAATAGAACATGGGTTTTCTTTGCACAACAGATTAAAGCAGAAATCATTATAAATAATTATTTTGATTCAAAAAATTGATTTTGAATTGAATCTTGAGTAAAACAGTAAAACTCTCAATTTCTGTTTTGGTATCCAAACATTGGTGCAGATGGCGAACAAGAACAGAGTGGTAGCTCCACTGTCTTCATCTCGTGACTGACGGCTCCAGCTCCAAGTAGGGGAACACACTGGGGGGATACATGTGATTCATGCTGCCAGTTGTCGGTCAACCTCTCTGCCTTCCCACCTCCTCCTTTCACTGGACACATGGTATCCCACGGCACAAACCCCGACTTGGCAAGCAACCAGGAAATGTCATCTGTGCCTTACTTTTCTGCTCTGGAAATCTGCTATGTAATTGCGTGAACAGGCGGAGCGTGAACGAAGACTTGCGCGACAGTGTGCCTTTGTTATCTGGGCTTTTCTGAAATTAGACACAAGGATGTAACAACATGTAGCAGCTCTGGGAAGCTCAGTGGCGTTTGTGAGTGTAAACGAAAGCCGTCTGTTAAGCGGACGTCCAGGGACGCTCTCCGACCAATCTGGAGGTAGGAAGCTTGTCAGATTGAGTGAATGTTATGCCGGAATACCTCCTATTAAAAACTACTGACTCTGCTGTTGCCTTTGGCAGAAGATAAATTAAATTCAGACGCTATTGGCATCTCGATCAAGCAGCAAAACAGACAAAGCGTTCAGTCTCCTCAGCGGCGGATCTCACACAGCCGCTTGGCTTTAAATCTAGACGGGTGGCAGGCGTCCATAAGAGAAGCCCTGTGGCAGCACTGTATAAACATATGCCATCCAGACCAGCCAGGTTACAGCCCTTCTTTTTTATATACATCTACAGAAGCTCATTTCACTAATGGCCAGTGATTTCTGACCTCTATCTCATTTCTAGGAAATTAAAACAGGGAGTCTCCGGTGGACAAAGTATCAGGAAGAAAGATGCCGTCTTATAGTGGTGAAGCTGAGTCAGGGCCTTTATGAACCTGATAGGCAAAGGAACTTCAAAAGCCAGAGGCAGAGAAAAGCCTGGAGTTCAACATGGACAAAACAAAGGAGGTGATTATCAACTTCTGGGGTCAAAACAACAAAGCCAGCAAGATGGAACAGAGAAACAGGATCATATTTAATACCTCGAAGTTCAGACAGCTGATGAACTAGGGGTGCACCTATGACAGATTCCTGGCCAATTACCAATCTTTCAAAATGCTGATTCCAATTTTGGCCAATACCTGTTTTTTGTTTTGTTTTGTTATTTTTGGTCTGAAATGTTACTAAATATAGCAAGAAAGTCGCTGAGCTGGCAATAGTGGGGTGACTATTGTTAGCTGCAAACGTCCATGACCTGGTGGGCCGGTCTGTCAGTCAACTCTCTCTCACTGGAGAGCAAAAGAGGACAGCAGCTGATTTTAAGACCTTTGCACAGGAGAATGACATCAGTTTCATATTCAAGTATCAGACAACCACTAATCTCCCATAATAGGAAAATGGGGAATGTTTATCGATTGACCCCTAACAAGAACAAAACGACTTTCTGCTCACATTCTCACAGCTTTCTACAGAGTTGTGTTTTACTTTTGTTTGTGGACAAACTGGGTCTCAAATGGTAGTACAGCTACCCTGGAGAGGACAGTGATGGGAGAAGAAAAGGTCATTTTAGTGTCCCTAGATTTTGTCAAGGATCTGCTGCAGAAACATTTTCTGACTCCTTTTGCTTGCCATGAACTTTCTGACCCGTAAACGGTACCGAAGCATTAAAACCAGAACCACCAGACGGTACAAGTCCATGTTATTACTTTTTAGCTGTCTTGATCAGTGTTCCATTATTTCCTTAAGTAATGAAAATGCTGAATCTTTTAGTTAGCAATTAGAATCAATTAACGTGACACTAAATCGATTTGATATGCAAACCTGCATTAGGATCGCTGCAATGCAAGAGCAATTTGATGATTTACAAATACGATGCTGATCAACCTAAACACAATCAAACCCTCTCACCTCTCCTGTTCATGGGCCGGACCCGCACAGCCACCTTGACATTGGCGTTATCCAGGCTGGGCTCACCCATGCTGACTTCTTCTTCTTTCTTTTTTTTTTTTTTACTCCAACTAGGTCCAAAATAACTTAACTCCTCAGCTGGTCAATCATCTGAAAAGGCTGAAAATGTTGCGCTAGCCGGGGTGTCGACCAGCTAGCCTCTCACTGTTTGGCTCCATAGAGTAGACATGTCCTCGGGTTAAAAAAAAAAAAAAAAAAAAAGGCTGAGTAGATTCCCACAGGAAATCAGCCTCCTCTCCTTATTTTCTTCTTCTGTTCATATTTCAGGTTGACTTAAATCCACACGCGCATGGAAGCTGGAAGAAAAAAAATGTCACACGGGTTAGTGAAGGAGTCAATGCAGCCGATGTTTGTGAATGAGAGGGAAATACATTAGCTATTTGTGAGGGGGGTTATTCGGGGCTAGCCAGCTAATTTGCCCAGGCAAACACTGGAGAAGCAGCGGAAGGAAGGGAACAAGTTCCTGGCCTATTCTCTCATCTGACAACATAACACCGCTGCACAGCAGCCAGACACCGAGCTACATACCCGAGCGGACATATCCTGGAGTTGACACGGACAAACCGCGAGGACAGTGAGAGATCAGCAGAGAAGAGCCCAGCCGAAGATCCACAGCTTCCCCAGCCGACCTGCTCCCTCTCGTGGAGCTCCAAACTCCCAGCAGCATCCGCCCTTCGCGCTGACAGGCTGCCCTTCAAAATAAAACCTCAATCACGTCTGTCAAAACGGCAAGTACACAAGTACATACAGGCAACTTTTCAAAAGCAGAACAAATATTAACCTACCCCTGTCTGTATAGTTTTATAGCTTATATACAACATGTTTGCACTTTAAAAGAAAAGAGGCAACTTTCACTTGGGTTGGCTAAATTACTGGTTTAAGTTAAACTAATGACAAGTTTTGGACTAGTTTTGGTAATTGACCTATGAAAGACGATTAACTTTAGGTTTTTAACCTTCCTAGTGCAAAGTTTTGATTTTGTTACGCTTTTCACTAGCCGTTTCCACCCTGAACATTTTCCTACAAGCCCCCCTGCCTGGAACCGTTACTTACAAATGAGTGAATGACAACAGGAACACTCTTACTAACGAAGAGTAATGAAAAGTAAAATATTTTTCTTAAATTTTTTTAGGTAAAAAGACAGGAGAAGACATAACTCTTTACCAAATGTGCTCGCGAGGCCGGCTGGTCAGTCACGCGACACTTCCGTTGTCCAGCGCCCACCAAACACAAAACACTTTGCTGCTAATGCTTCCCCAAAACTTTCAAAATAAAGCTCAGTAAAGCAACATCTGTTAAATTGGAGGGCATCAAAGTTCCCAACCAGTTTTCAAAGTCTCCAAATATTTTTAGTATCCAGATGTTTAGTAGCACACCAGGTTTTGGACAATTATAACAAAGTCTAGCTGTGTTTTGTTTAAAAATAAAAAAAACGTAGAAATTGCTAATTGTGGAGGCCCTAACCTCCAAATCCAACATTGCTTTCTGGTAAATAAAACAGCATGGACATTCATCTTTTAAAAAAATAATCTTGAACTCTACACCAGACTCCAGTAGAATCAGATAATTTTTTTATTGTGTTATATGTCGTTTTATTATCACAGCTGAGATAAACTGCTTTGGTTTCAACTTAAGAGTTGGTGTTAAAAGGTCCTTGCACCACCCAGCACCTACAGCTACTCCTATAAAAAACATTTAAATTCCAATTCACCGTGTTTAAATATGATAATCTTCCTGGCGTTTGCAGGTATTCATAGACCGATGACACGCTCACTATGTCTTTATTTTTAACAAGAATAATAAATGTGCTCATCAATAAAAAGGGTCAACTTCTATTTTTTGAAGACCTCAAGAGTGAGCAGTTTGCGACACCTGTTGGGCAAAAACTGAACTGGCATTGCCAAGCAGTCAAGAGTTCCGCCTTTTAAATAAACATGTAGTTTCAATAAGCGATTATAAATGGCTGCTGATTTATTCACAATGCAGTACATTTAAAAAACGAGGAATCCAAGTGTTCTGATTTTCCACGAGGTAAAAAACATTTTCCACCCCGAGAATTAAAAATATCTCAATAACCATCAGATATTAAAGGCTAAATGAAAATCTCAAAATATGTTTAATGTTCAGACGTGTTTCATAAATCCTAATTGAATGATATGTTAGGGATTCCAAGTGTAGTTTTCAAAGCACATTTTGAAATGGGCCGCTAGAGGGCGCTCTTCGTTAAGTTGAAGCAAAACGACAGTGGAGGTTGAACTTGAACACACACAAGTACTGAAGCTGTAAAAATTTTGTGAATGAAGTTGAATAATGAAACATTTCTACTGACATGCTAAGATACTGCATATATGTTTATATTGCAGAAGAAAAATATAAGACATAGAAATAGGCACAATTTTTGCAAAACCCAGCATGGCATACAAAAAATTTACATCTTCTCTCCAAGGACTTCTTGATAACTTTGGATCGGCTCAAAATGCAGGTGAGGTTTTAAGAACAAATTCTTGCTTACAATAATAACTTGGCTCGACAAGCCAGCCAGTTGGCCGTGTGTTGAGGTACGACCCTTCAGCAGCAGCAGGCTCCCCTACACAACCCAATGAATTAGATTAACGTTCGGTCTAATTTGCTCAGCTTTAAAATCTCTTGGCGATATCACGGTGCAAAAACATTTAAGAAAACATACAATTTCTGAGGCTCTCGCTTCTGCGTCTAATCTGATTTGTGAGAAACAACTGGTCCAGACAGGCTTGATGCACAGCAGAGAAAGAAGGGGGCAAAACCTGAACATTATATTTTAAAAATGACATAAACACACATGTATTTTCGAATATTAAACTTTTCTTCTGTGTGCACTTATTCTTTAGTAAGAGATAATAAAAAAGGCTTGACTTGTTCCAATTAACTTTACCCTCTCCGTCTTTCAGTCGTCCATGCAGAAATTGCGTGACATATGAGAACAGTTGATGAGTTGAAGACTAATCTTTACACAAAGTTATATATAGAATCCCATTTGCTATTTCTAGTCAGCGTTTGTTTTTCTCAGTGATATTTCTGCGTGTGGCCTAATGAGTTTCCTTTTCAACTCTCAGCATCCACTGCTCGTCTTTTCACTCTGCAGAGGCCACTCTTCATGACGTGTGTAGATACGTAGGAGCCACGCGCAAGGGGAGGTCAAATGATTACTGGAACACGCCGCTGCTGTCGTGAGTTGGGGGAATCTGAAAAAAACAAACGATAGAAACTGGGAAAGTGAGGCTGGGCAGCTTCAAGAGAGAGACAAGAGATGTCCAATGTGAGGAGAAGTTATAACAATACAAGTTTATATATTAGAGGTCTGTTGATTCTGATTCATGTCGGTTATTTGAAGAAAAGCGGCACAAAAGATGCTGTGGTTAAGATTCCCCAAGTGGATTTCCAGTAAAAAGGGGACAGAGGTTTTAAGATTGCGAAGAACTCCCAATCTGTTTGACATTGTTCACTTCAAATCAGTAACGTTCAGTCAGGTAGATGACGAATTGGCCGCTTGTTGTCTGCTTCACACAGATCCAGAAAGTGGAAATACGTCAAATAAAAGGTCAGAAAAATATAAGCAAAGACATTGACCAAAATCATGTTTTTATTTGCTATAAATACAAAAATAATAATTTTCTAGGTCAAGAAGGTACACTACAAAATCACAAAACCTTAGGTTTTTCTTGGTCTATTTTCTAGTGCAAATATTGTAGACAAAACCATCTTACAAGGAGCTTTTCAGTAAGATATTAGACCTTGTATTAAGTAGATAATTTATTCAAATTGATTAGAAAGACAGCACTAGTTCTATTGGCTGAATATTTGACTTATAACATGGGAAAATGTCTTGCTGTAAGTGAAATAATCAGTTAGTGGAACTAGAACATTTGTGTGGTTTCAAGTGTACTAAGATATTTGCACTAGAAACTAGGCTAAAAATATTCTGGCACAATTTTGTGTTTTTGCAGTGCATAAAAACCATCAACCTCCAAAATGTATTTTTATTGGAGTTTTTTTTTTAACAAGGCAAAAGTGCAAATGTGTCTTGATCCACAATAATTTACATATTGATTTCCTGCAAATCTCTGTTTTATTATTTTAATTAATATATTGCGCATTATGTTTGGAGCACTTTAAAAACACAACATTTGCTCTACTATTCTTTTAGTTTTCTAAAATTTCTTACATTTTTTGGACTCTGATCACTTTTGACTTGTAACACTAAGAGTTTGGGCACCACTGCCCTGTGGTCCAAAGCACAGCAACAGGAGCCCCAGAACTGCTTCATTTAAAAGAGGTTCTGAGGCTTGATGTTCAAAAGGTCATTCATCCTGGAAAATTCCCTAGTGACGCTGAATGAAAACAATTCCACATAAAAGTGGGCTCAATGTTCTCCACAAGAATGTAAAAGACTCATAATCAGTTATCTCAAATGTCATGTGACAGTTGTTGCCTCCAAGGCTGATGCAACCAGTTATTAGGTTAAGGATGCAACTTCCTTTTTGTTCTTTTTTTAATTTGAAGTACTTCTGGTCTTTATTCAGCGTAATAATGCAGGAAATGGGACGAAACAAGAAGGGAAGACATGCCTTATTGGTCCCAAAGTCACAGCAAATTAAAAGCTTAAGTGTTTTTGGTCTAGTTTCTTGTGCAAATATCTTAGAACACTTGAAATAAGACAAAACTAACTCATAAGTAACTTTTCAGCGAGATATAAGAACTTGTTTTGAAAAGGTGTTGGCTCCACTTGCAGATTCTGTTACTTATTACAAGACATATTTCCAATGAAAATAATCTACCAGTGGAACTAATACCTTTTACTCAATATTAAGTGATTATTGACTTTAAAAAGTTATAATATCGTGCTGAAAAGTTACTTATAAATCAGTTTTGTGTTCTTTCAAATGATATTTAAACTAGACCAAAAATACTTGGTAAGATTTTGTGGTTTTGCAGTGAAGTCAAAGCCCAGAAGGCTGATACCTGCTGATACCTGCTGATACCTTTTCACATGCAGACTCAGGTTGGTTTACTCACCTTATTTACCTCACTGAATTAAATTATCATTTGAAAACCTTTGCTTTTTGGCATCACTCAATTTGTGTTTGACGTTAGATCTCCTTAGACGATCTGATAACTTGATGTGTGACGTAAAAAGTAGCAAGAGATGAAATCTGTGAAGGCACCAGTCCGTTTTTCCCAGCACTGTAGATTGGTTTCGATTTATGACCGGGGCTGGAGGAACTGAGGTTATGGATATAACCGCGATGGTTAGCGTGGGCTTGTGAATGCATTACGTCAGTGATGAATCACTGAAGAAACTAGCTTGTGAGAGTGTGTGTGTGTGCATGTGTGCGCGTGTGTATGCGTGTGTGTGTGTGTGTGTGTGTGTGTGTGTGTGTGTGTGTGTGTGTGTGTGTGTGTGTGTGCACATGGGTGTGGTGATGAGTGTGATAAGGGGCGAGGGGAAGGTCTGACTCTTTATCTAATGCTTTGTTAAGATGACACGATAACAGTAATTGTTCCGGCCACTAATCGGACCGGTGCAGGAGATGGTGAATGTGTTTTATGTGTGTGTACATGCGTGTGTGTGTTTGTTTGTAATACCTTATGGGGACGATTTTTCCTGACACATACTACTTTGTGGGGGCCCACTGTTCCTTGTGGGGACTGAAGCCTGGTCCCCACAAGGGGTCAGGGGCTACATATAGGACTAAGGTGTGAATTGAGTTTGGTTAAGGGTGAAGGTAAGGCTGTAGAAATGAATAGATGTCAGTGTAAAGTCCCCTCGAAAAGTGCTCCTTATATTAGCTTCGGCTAGCTGTTTAGCTAGGAGTTAGTCTATGGTTTTTATCTACATTCCTATTCCAGAGCGCCCCCTGCCTGTAGGTTCTTTAATAACAACTATCATTACAAATGTGTTACTCAAAAAAAAGAGAAAATACACAAGGAAAGTGGAATGCAGTGGATTCTGACAAACAGTAAGTTTCCTTTTTTTCTCAATGATGGATTTAAAAAAAGAGAAGAAGTAGAAGCTTGTTTTAAGTCAATATTTTTTTATATCAATGAAAAAGCCTTAGTTCCACCGACAGATTATTTCACTTATAACTAGTAATTTTTCATCAGTATTAAAGAATTACTAACTTAAAACAAGGTCCTACTTATTGCTGAAAAGTTACTTGTACGTCAGTTTTGTGTAATTTCAAGTGTACTATATGTAATATTTGCAGTAGAAACGGGACTAAAAATACTTATTGAGATTTTGTATTTTTAGTGAACAAAAGCCAATCCATAAACTTTCATTGGAAGTTAAAATCTTGCAGTCTTAGTTTTTATTCATGCCATTCCTGAAGCAATGAAAAAAAAAGCCATTTTCGGTTGTTTTTTTGCATTGTTATTTTATTTTGTCTGAATGTCTTGACATTTTTTCCATACTTATCTAACAAGAACATATTTGTTTTTTCCCCCCTCAGTGCAGGGAGAAGTAATTTGATGTATTAATGGTCGACACTAACCTAGTCTTTTTCTTATTTGCAGCTCACCGACAGCAGTCAGAAGTCAGAGCAGGTTACTGGAGCCAGCTGGAGATTGGAGTTCTGCTCGGCCAAATTCCCTCATGGCCCCAGGGCGGCGGGAGTCCAGAGGGAGTGGAGACCTCATCGAGTGATGCCCCTCCATCAGCGCAGGGTCCTGCACACACCAGACCTGCACACTTTAAGTACGTTTTGATAAGGATGTCTCATAAGGAAGGAAAACTACTTACATTCGTTACCCTGAGGTAATCACCTCTCTCTCTTTTTCTCTCTCTCTCTACCTTCACTCAAGGAAGACTCCAAGAAAAAACGCAAGTGAGTGGAAGATTCTAGCAGTTAGAATCTAACTGCTTCTCT
Source organism: Micropoecilia bifurca (assembly GCA_903067075.1). NCBI lineage: Eukaryota > Metazoa > Chordata > Actinopteri > Cyprinodontiformes > Poeciliidae > Micropoecilia > Micropoecilia bifurca. The sequence goes on along the minus strand of CAEGAF010086346.1, from coordinate 12,610 downwards.
AATCACCTCCTTTTTTAGAGGTTTCATTAGTCATGGTTATTTGAAAAGCCTACACCCAGGTTAGTGCTTTCAAAGGCAAAGCAGAAATATCTTGACACGTTTTGTATCTAAGATAGATACTTTTATTTTCTGCCAATCAGTGTGTGTGTGATCTTCTAGTTGTGCAAACCTGTGCTACTGTTTTGATAACTGATTGCAAAGTTTTTTTGATTGTGGAATTTAAAAAGAAAATTGATAAAATATTTGTTTCAGTGTCCAACCTCTTCATTTTCTAACATAACCACAAAGTAACCCAATTATTTTGTAAAATAAATAAAATAATCTCTTATTTCTTGAAAAATTTAATTTAGTAAAAACTGAAAGTCTTACAGAGTGTGTCTACCAGCTTTGCACATCTATATATTGAAGTACTGCCTATTATTTGTTACAAAACAACTCAAGCAGATTGGATTGAGAGCGTACATGAACAAAAATGTTTAATTATTGCTATAGATTTTTTTTGGAAATAATTATTGATTTTAACTAGGCCTTTCTGACACTTGAGTTAAGCTTTGAACTCAACCATTGTAGTGTAGCTCTGGCCGTATGCTTAATACGCTAAAAGAAAGAAAACCGGTAATTCAACATTTTTTAAAAAATGAGTTAATGTGTTACAAGTAATAAAATTAAGTTATTGATGTAAATATGTTACATTTATTAGGTTGTCAAGTTAAGCAAATGTAAAATTTGACTAATTTAATTTGGTTATGTATAACAAATTAACTTTTTTTAATTATTCAAGTTCAGTTCACACTCAAAAATAAAAATGTATTTCACCCCAAGCTAAAAAAAAACCTAATTTGCACAGCTAATTTTATTAGTTTTTCTCAGGCTATAATTCTAATTTGATTTCCAATTAACTTTGATTTCTCATGGATTTCTTTCTGCCATTCTTCAATAAAAATGCAGATTAACAGTGATAATAGTTTTCCAGTCAGCAAGTCTTACATCAACACTTTTAGAGTTAGAGTTTTTTTCATGACATAAATTTAAACTTATAACAACAACGATCAGCAAAGCCTTTTGTAATTGCCGACAAGTTGTTTGACTTGAAAGGACTGTGCGTAATTTCGGATCTGGTTTTACTGCATTACGTCAAAAATAAATAAATAAAGAAAGAAAAAAGCTTATCTCTAAATTTATTATGCGAACATATCAGCTCTGCCAGCCCTAATAAACTTGGGAAAACAACATCATTCAGTGACATTTAACATCTGGCCTGAAATTAGTCAAACTGCAGGCACACAGTCACGACCCCGGAGATGTGATGTCATCCTGTCAATTACAACAAGTAAAATAGTACATCAACTTCCCCACATGTCCTAAACTAAAACCTCCAGCCCACCAAACTCTAATGGGATCTGAAATGGTGTATAATAGAATTTACTTTAATGTCTGCGGTTTGCGGTGGGTTAGGGCTGCGGTTAGTGCTGTTTGGATGAGGGCGGTGGGGTTGGAGGTACGGGGAGCTAAACGCTGAGTCTTCGGCAGGAGACGGGCGGATGGCTGAGGCCCTCATCATGTGGGCAACCATTACAGCGAGCTCTATTAAGTTGATGGCCTTAACAGTTTTATATGCAGGAGCTCATTACTGAGGCAAGGCAGAATGAATAAATTTTATTTTATGGGATGTTTTTGGAAAATCATGCAATAAAAAAGGGCATAGTTTCCAAGCTAATGACAAAATGTCTAAAAATCGATGTGACTGGTACGGTTAGTGTCCTTTTTGAGATGAAACATTTTTTACAAAAACACAGAAAAACTGCTAAGATGTGTAAAAAATATATTTATATTTAAAAACATAAGTTGGTTTGCTTTAATCTTTAGCCAAAGTTGTTAAGATGGATTATAAAAAGACCAGAAAGGTAACAAGTTGTTCTATGATTGCAACAAAGACAGTTCTACAAATTATATTAATCAAACTACTAAAGCTGCAGCATGTAACTTTTATAACAATTTTTGTTTTTACATATTTATTAAAAATATCAATTTGTCGTGAAAGCATAGTATGAGACAAATAATCTGTGAAAAAAAACAAGCTGCACTTCCTTCTTCCTGAGAAATACACTGCGTGATCAGAAACAGCCAATCAGAGCAAGGAGGAGGGTCTTAGCACTGTCAATCAGATTGTGTACACGTCGCTATCACTCCTCTCGCTCTCTGCTATGCTACAGCTTAGGCTAAACTACGGCTAGTTAGCATGACTGCTGATGACGGTGGATAAACGGTTTTCCTGGAATGATAAGTTATTTCTCAGTTTTTAGCACATTTAGCAGCATGAACACAGGTTGATTAACTGCACTAAAACCCTGCATGGCACTGATTGGTTGTTTGTCACTGGAAGTGTTGCATTTTTGCAGACAGAAGGCAGAGAAGTGCAAACTTTTCATGTCTTTTCTGTCTCACACCATGCTGTCACATTATGGTGACAGTTTTAAAAAACATGTACGTTTTTCTTTTAAAATAACGTTTACCTACAGTAGCTTCAACTGAACACAATGGCCGCCACACTTTTAAGATTCTCATTTTGAAAAAAATAATAAAAGTAAGTCTCCTTCTACTTCACAACTATGGTTACTGTGTTCAACCTTCTCATAAAATCTCAATTAAATAAATGCAATTTTGCAGTTGTAATGTGGCAAAACATAAAAGTTACATTACAAAACGAACTCTCAGCCAAATCGAGTCAAAATATTTCTATCTATACCTGTTGGAGCTGTGACAGTGCACGTCCAGTGTGAATATTTGTCAGTATTTATGCATTGGGGAGACACAAGCCAGCGGAAAGCAGCGGCGGCTCCATCATCGACTCCTTCTGCATCGACTCATGAGCCCGAGTGCTTCCTGGGTCCACGGTGTTCAATATGGAAGCTGCAGGAGTTTGTTTGGTTCGTCTCACACATCACTCACAGACAGGATTATTTTAAGACCTGACTCTGATGGTAAACAGCAGGTTAGAGGTTATGAAACAACTTTCCTGGTGGTAAAACCAAACGTATTTCACTGTAAAACCGATTCATGTATGTTCAGTCTGCAGCCGCTTTCAGCTCTTTTTACTGGGAATGTTGGATTAGAGCCTGTAGCTGACTGAACTCTGTGAAAAGCTTTGAATGTGTGTGGCTTTTTAAATTCTGCACATGGCTGTAGAGGAAACAGTTAAAAGAGGGAAAACACAACAGTATGAGTTGAATTTTAATATTTTCCTTCTAATTTCATTACAACATAGCATTGGGGCTATGCTAAATGCTGTCATTTTTATTTTTTAGCATGGCCCTAATGAGATCTTCTAAGATCTTCCAGTGATAAAGAATGATTTTAAGGTAATCCTGTACTTAATAAAAAAGCAAAACAAAAAAAAACACAAACTGCTCTTTGGATTTCTTCTGGTTTTGTTCATTATTGTATCTTTTTAATCATGCTGTATATTTTCAGTCCTAAGTCTGGATTATTTTGTTTTCTGTTGAATTCTCCAAAACAATGACATTAAAAATTATGGAAAATGTTGTAATATGAAGACAAAAGATGTAATGAAAGGATATGAAGGACAGACAGTACTTTCATCATGCTTTTCAAAGATAGTATCTTTGAAAAAGATACTTTTTCAAGTTTGTTTCCATAGTTATGTCTTGCTTGGATTAAATCAACTCAGCAATTGACTATGCTTACATTAAGTTTAACTATAAGAAAGTAACTTTCTTCATAAAGTTTCAATTTCTTTCTGTTGGTTTGTGTGTGCTTTGTGTAAAAGGTGAAACCCGAGCCTGTACCATCCAGAGACCTTCCTATTAACATTCTGCTGACCACAACTTTCAGGTTTACAGGCAGGAAAGCGGAGATGAGGGGACACGAATGAGGAGAATGAAGACAAATGAGAGCATAAAATAAAAATAGATGAGCTCCCAGAGTCAGTAACGGATACTAAACAGACAGAAAAATTATTTTATCATCAGATATGCCCTTCTGTCCCAGCCTCATATGTAAAAGGATGCAGATACACAAAATTAGTGAGCCTTTTTCAAAAATGGCTGGATATTCAGCAGATCAAAAAGATGAATTATCTACAACAGACCTTCGAAGGTAAAAGGCAAAGGTACCTTCACTATCTCCACAAAGCTCCATAATTTCGACCTACATTCTCAAGTGGCTGTACATGGATGTGATTTTGTGATTCAGGGTGTTTTCACACCAATACACTTGGTAAATTAGGGATCAAAGTTGCAACATTTCCTACATTTTCATTTGGTTCTGTGCTCTTTCACACTCCACTGTGTCAAACCAAGTGAAAAACCTATTCCCCTCCTCGCCTGTGGCGGCACTGCAACAAGACCTACTGAAGGAAGCAACAAGAAAACCTCAACTTCCTTCTTCACAAAATGTAAACAAAAATGGAGTAGCATTCAGATTTTAATGGTTTTACAATTTCTCTTTTGCCTTTGTTTAATTTCTCCCGCTACTGCTGGACTTTCGTGTTTGTTTTGGTTGTTTTTACCCAGAATGCCTCGCGCTATAGTTGCCTTCCTATATTTGGAGCGGTCTTCCTTTTGAACTGCAGAGTTCTCTGGACCTATGTTTGCAGGCGAACCAGAGTTCGCTTTTGATTTGATTACGCATTCACACCTCCACAAACGAACCAGAGTCTCTAGGCAAACAGACCAGAGTTGGATTAAAGTGGACTAACCAGGTCTGGTGAATGCACCCTTTATCCGCTCCATAACAAAAATGTTTGAGCAACATAAAGTTCAGTCTTTGTAGATTCCTATGAAATGCTGCATTTTGAGACTTTTGTTCGAATTACTCTCGACATTATTTCAGCTGGAGAATCAAATCCCTTCTATAATTTCAGAGCCTTTTCACACTTTAGAGAGCGTTTATCCTTTTGATTAAGAGCTTTGTGCGACCCAGCAATTTCAGACAGCTGCAAAATGTGTTGCTTGGTTGTAAGTTGACGAATCTTCTGCTTGTGTGTGTGTGTATGCATGTGTGTGTGTGTGTGTGTGTGTGTGTGTGTGGGAGAGTGAGAGAGAAAGCCAAGGCAGCTGAAGCGAAGCAACCAGGAAACATTGGTTGATAAAGTGTTTCTGTTCTCCGCTCGGCTGAATACCAATCACTTTCTCTTTCAGATAAAGCCTGGAGACGAATGGAAAACAGACTTGTCAGTGTATGTGTGCTTTTTTTGTATGTAAGGATGTGTGACTGGGAAGCTTTTTTCCTCTGCATTTAAAGCTGAGTGTTAAACAGTTATGCAGCATCGCTGATCCAGCAGTCCTTGAGCCACGGCTCTCATCTTGGGTTTAACTGACCCAACCGGAGGGAGAAACGGCTCCAAACCACTGAGCTGGGGCTCTCTCAGTCCCCGATGCTTTGACCTGCTGTCCTCCTCCTGCTTTCTTAGCTAATAGTTCTGACCTCTATTAGTGCCCCCTCCCCTACCACAGCTCCAGCTTTCGTCAGTGACTCACCTCCTCCATCCTCTTCTACAGATGGTTCTCACCTGTTCCTTTGCTTTCTGCTTCTAGAAACGCTTCTTTTTCAAGCCTCAAGTCATCACGGTGCGCCGAAATTAATGACAATGTGAATAAAAAGAGCTTTTCTCTTCAATATTCTTTTGTCAGTATGCCTGAAAAGAGAAACAGGCATGCATGATGTTGACCTCTAACAGTAGCTGCGTTTTCAATTATCGTATAATTGAGCAGTTTGACTATTTTGGAAATACATTTGCTTAATTAAGATACGCTAATTTAAAAAAGCATGTCTAAATTAGTTTATTTTGCAAAACTGCAACAAAAACACTTTTTTGCAACACACGGGTCACATGATTGACAACCGGATGTTGCCACTGAGGCAAACCATGAAGAAGGCGATAGGAGTTAACAGCAGGATGACGACGTAGCATGTTTTCTAATGACTTGTCATGACTTATTTTCAGTGGCCCTAATCCACTTCCATTTTCTGTAAAAAAAAGAATAAAGAAAAAATTGGTACATTAATTAAAAGTGTTCTCTGAAATCCAAACCTATTAACAACAATTTATCTTTATAAGTGATAAAAACACAAAAACAGATCCTGTAACTGATACAGCTGAACTAATGTACTAAAAGTATTGGTAGTATTATTTGGTAGTAAAAACCTTTGTTGTTCACTATGAATCCAGCTTAGATGCTTGGCCTTCCTTGGCCATGCTGGTTATGTTTTACATTTTTCCTTTTTTTACAGCTTTGCCTCCACGCTGTTCTGAGTCATCGTGTGAGCACTTTGAGAGCAGACAAAAGAAGGAAAAGTGGACATGTCGAAGGGAAGAGGAAAACAATTCCAATCCAAGGTGAAGGCTGCGAGCCAATTTCCATTCAACCTAATGTTCCTGAGACAGCAGCAGCTGCTGATACTGTTAGAAAGTTTGAGCTTTGCAGAGCCGTAGCCAATCTTCCTCGACGCAGCCTTCAGAGAGTAGCTGACCCCAGGTTGAGCAGAGACATGGTCTCCATGGTGGAAAACGAATTAAGGAAAACTTTGAAATGCACATTAAAACAAGCTGTGACTGGTGGCACCAAGCGCAGCTTTTTGATTATAGTACAGGCCCAGAAGTACAACTCTTCTGAGAGGGAGCTGTAGAAAATGAATGCTTCTGGTTCAGCAGCTTTTGCAAAAAGAGAAAACAAAAACTGATGTAAAACAAGAGGTCTAAAATTCCTAATGGACAAAAAACCAAACCTATGACCTTCTTGGATTCATATAAAAACAAGCATGAAGCAAGAGTATCAGTTGCATTTGTTGTGACTTCCAAACGGCTCGGCCCTAATCACTGATCTAAACATGCTTGGTTGGTTTATCGTCTCCATGGCGTTACCACCATCCAGTCTACTGTGCTTTGCTTCGGTTGATTATTTGTCTTGTTTGCAGACTGCCACCATTAAGATTATCTTCACAGATTCCCTCTAATATGTCTAACTCAAAGCTCACACGCCTGCAATAGTGGCTGTGTCTCCATTGACCATAATATTGTGCGATTTGACGTTTTGAAAATAAATTTGCTCAGTGGAAACACTGCAATTTTGAATTGCAGCCTTTCAAGTAAAAGGCTTTGGCGCCTTATGTTTTTTTTTGGCCATTCTTTAACCCAGAGTCCTTTCACATCGCTTCTATATAAAAAAACCAAATGTCCACCTGGTTTCCCAGCCTGTTGATTCAGACACTCGGCTCCGTCAATGATTTATTTCCAGAAGCTGCCAGCTGTCCGGACGTTGACAGAATACACCTTATCCTTCGCTGCATAAATCTCCAATGGGTTTTGAACCGGTGTGTATTTACTCTTAATTTTCTCTATTTCTTCCATTCATCTTGCTTCTTCCATCACTGTTTCACTAAACAGGTATTGGGCAGATTATTGATGCTTACCATCGCACACCACATCAGTTCTGGCTATGAGTCACTCCTATTCCGCCCAATCGCAGCGCCACCCTGGCTCTCTTTCACGATTAAGAAGATTAGACGCAGTGACCCATAGGGCTGAAGTTATGGAGGAATATATTTATTCAATCACTTCCTCATAAGTTGGAGCTGATGCGGTCGTCACCACGGAGCTTTTAGTGGCTAATAAATCAGCCGGTGTGGTGGAGGTGTGATTGAAGCCTAATTGGATCCAACTTGAATGTCTGCTGCTAAATGAAGCTGATGACGCTGAAGGAGACTCCTACTAAAGCTAGCAGTAGATCATGAAAACAGACATCCATCAAGCCTGTTTGAGATTTATAGAATAACTCAGTTGAACAGGAGCCGTCATTGTTGATTGCTATAAAGCCCTAAACCCGCTCACAGCAACATTAGGTAGGAGATGCCAACTGGTGCCAAAGTCTTTTGTGTTTCAGTCATACCAGGTTTGATCTTGGTAAAACGGCTACAAAACTGCAACCACCAGATGGGGAAACACAAAGACCAGAGTTCTTTTGCTTAGTTTTCACATCTGATAAAGAACTGAACTGCATTTAAACACAGGGGGCTTTCTTACGATGGTAGTTGAACAAAACAATTTCTTCCTTCTCCGAGCGCACAGCAAGGAGGCACAACAGCACGAGGGACTTTCTCTTATAGAAAGTAATTAGGTTTTGTTGAAAAGGTCACAAAAATTATTTGAAACAAGAAGGAACATTGGTGGAAGTCTACGTCAGTATAAGCCACTGAGGAATTTAATGCCAGGGATTTCTACCTTCAACAAATAGTGTGATGAAACGCTAAAATATTTAAAACACTTCTAAAAAAACAACAGTCAAATGTCTGTAACTGTCATAGTTCATATATTTGTTTCTGACTGAAATGTGCATTTCTGCAGTTAGAACCGGAGAATGCAGAGAAACTCAATTTTTTTCTTCCCTACAGATTATCTGTCTTATATTACACTTTCACAACATAGTCAGTTTTAGCAAATATGTAAAAAACATATTTTTAAAAATAAAAGTTATATACCCCAGCTTGAGGTTATATTTGGTGTTTGAACTACTAAAATTGGTAGCTTTATAGAGGAGGTCTCTATTCATAGATTTTATCTATTAGCAAATCATGGGGTTCCACTGTTCTGGAAGTTCCCTCTAATAATCTACTCTTAGATATAAACTATTCCCATTTGAATCGTTTTAAATTGACTTAATATTAATGTCAGTTCAAACAGGAGTTAGGAGTTATTTACCCCATCTGTAATATTCCATCTACCTATTCTAGGTAAGATAATTATTACCAATAGTACCTTCACAGAACCTCACTTGAAACATCTGAAACATCTGAACTATCCCTTTAAATTGGTTTAAACTTTGCAAAGATGCCTAGATGTGAAATCCATGATGTGTACCCAGACATTGCGTGAAATTGAGTTCTATTGTTTTAAAAAAGAACATCGCTTCAAGAACCTGATCCCTCATCACCCGTTTCAGCTTTTCTTTCCATAATCACAACTCTGCTGCCATGTTACAGCAGACATCTGATTCATTTCAAACACTGTTGAAGATGGTTGAAGGCAATCCCCAACCAGGTATGATTACCAGCCATTTACAACCAAACACCTTTATGATGGTTGTCATGACACTGTCATCTTAAACAAATCTGTAAGTTTTCCCACAAAACAGCATCTTTGTTTGTAAGGCCACATGCTCCTACTTCCATATCCTCACCTTTTGTTGCAAAAATAACTGGGCCAACCTTACCTCCCAGTACGATGGAGCCAAAACCAGGGCAAGTGGTGTTTGCTTGACACTCATTGTCCTGCTGTGGACTAAATTACTAACATGCCTAAAATACGCTGCTTATATTTCCAGCCCAGATGATGAAATGCCAGCATGGATGCTTGCTGGGAATGGAGAGCATCAATTTTAGCATGTTGAGCTGTTGCACTGCTCAGTCCACATAAATGTGGTCAAATCATTTCAGATCCTCAGGCCCAAATAAATGACCAGACAGCCTCAGAATAAACAAATATATTATTGCAGTAGCACACTCTGTCACCACGTTTGCATCTTGAGTGAACAGTGGAGATAAAAAAAAAGACCCACAGCATCACAGTGCTTAATAGTAGGCATGAAATACTTTGCTTGACAAGATTTGCTGCCAAAAAGCAAATTTTGACTAAAGCACACAATCCAGATTGAGTCCAATGTTTACATTTGCGATGGTAAGGCATCTTCCCAAACATCCTGCGTCTAACAATTACCATGGAGACTTAAGATGCCACTCTTTGCTCGGGTTATCTAGTAATGAACTTCTGAGATTTTTTTTTTACCTCCTTTACCAGCCATCCTGCTTACTGTAAACAGTGAGATAAATATGCATCAGACGGTGGCAGACGGTCTTCTCTGCCATCCTCAGCTAAGACGGAAACGGGCAGCAGCAGTCGACTGCAGAGAAGAAAGGGGCAGTCGCGGTAACCTTTTTGGCATGTCGGATGGAGGGAAAATGACATGTTCCCACATGTTAGTGCATGAATCATGTCTGTGACATTTAGTCCATAAAGAGGTTTTCACCGGTAAACACAGCTAAACAACATCATGGCACGGAGAAGAAAAGTTCAAGATAGTTTATTATGGAGGAATTAGTCCCGCCAGTCGGCCAACGACCCATCAGGCTTGACATCAGATTGTAGATGTTTACACGATAGGAGAAATGCTGGGAAAACAGAAAAACGAGGATGCATAGAGCAGGGACAGTAAAAATATCACATTCCAGAGTGACATTCTTTTACTGGTCTTTACCTACCAACAAAGTGTATATATAAATGTACAAATTGGAAATCCTGTAAATAAATTAGAAATTTAGCATCTTGCTGGTACTGTTGCGTGATTTCTGGCTGTCTGATGATATTTCCTAAAACAAAGCAGCTAATCAGCTTTGGGATGAAATTATCTAGTTATGGACTAGCCTATTTAGACTTTGACTAGTCCTTTATTAATAATATCACACTGAGTTGCAAGGATTTTTGGTCTAATTTCTAGTGAAAATATCTAAGTACACTTGAAATGAGACAAAACTAACTTACAAGTAACTTTTCAGCAAGAAATAGGATATTATTTTAAGTCAATAATTTCTTAGTATTTGTATAAAAATACTCATTAAATTGGCAGACCTTTTCACTTATAACAAGACATTTTTTCTCATAAGTGAAAAAATCTGCCAATGGAGCGAGTATTTATTTATTTTTTATCAATATTAGGGAACTGATTTGAAACAATCTATTTCTTGCTGAAAAGTTTCTTGTAAGTTAATTTTGTCTTACTTCAAGTGTACTGAGATATTTGCACTGGAAATTAGACCAAAAACACTTGGTAAGATTTTGTGTTTTTGCTGTGAGACAGTCCTATCAATCTTTTCAGCATAATTCTTTGTGGGCATCTGGACCTGTGATCAGTCTAAAAGAGCAGAAACACAAGAGGCCCCGTTATTGGCTGGTGGTGAACCCGAGCATGAATGTAGCAGACACCAGGAGGCTTAACAACCAGAAAGTTGGGTCTCTGTTGGTGCAGAACTGGATTCCTTACAACAGCAATTATATGAAAGTGTCTTGATGCAGCAGTAGGTGGGTTTGGGGTATCCATCTTTCTGAACCTCTTTGCAGAATAGAAAACGTTTTCATTTGCCTCAGGATGGAGGAGTGGAAAAGAATAGGTTGAAACTCTCTCAAAACTCTCATTCTGAGTAAATCTCCTCCGTTGGACACAAATAAATGATTTTATAAAGTGCATTGTTCCTTTAAGATGTTTACTTTGACAAAAAATAACACCAGGCCTCCTCCATTCTGTCCTCCTTCTCCTCCCTTAAGCCATTCCTTCAGGTGTAAAAGTCAATGAATTGTTTTAACCTGGTCTCGATTGGATCAGTTGTGTCGGCGTCTGGTGGGGGGGAGATAAGACCCGTTATCTCTTTCCGACAAATCTGCAACCTCTCGCCGTCCTTTCTTTGACTGGACAGGAGGACGGGCAATAAGGAATGGAAAGAGGGGAAAACACAAAAACAGACACTTGGTGGTGGAATTGTGGAAGTGTACTTCAAAACATAAAAGCCATGTTGTGACGTTCCATCTCCTAAAAGGCCATACCGCGCAGGCACAAGTTCCTGAATGGGAAGATGGAGCTGGAAGAGTGTTGTAAAAATGTATTGATCAGGGAATAAGTTGTTTTCTAATATAATGATGCTGCTTCCCTCTTGTTTTAGGCAGAGACTCTGACTACAGGAAGATTACTGGCGTTACGCCGCCTCCACCCTCCCTTTCCTGGTTACATAATCATTGACTTGAGTTGAAATATCTGTCCAAAGCAAACACAATGACAGGTTAAAGATCTGGAAAATAGCATTGGCTTAAACCACTATGGTGTTTTGTGAGAAGAGTGAGACAGTGGTAGTCAACTTTGACCTGGGTACTCATCGAATTAGCCCAAAACAGTATCTACTGTACTGAATAGAGGTTTGAACAGTGTAATGAAATGCTATGTAATGAAGTTCTCATCATGTTTGCTGCAGCCTTTGTGTGTTAATTGCCATTTTAAGTGGGAGTAAATGTGAGGGGGCGTCTTAATTTATTCTTTGCCATAAATAGCTTTTGTATTATAATATTATTTCAAAATATACTTTCATTCATATGGTGTCCTACTTTATTTTATTTTTTTTACAAATAATTGTGCACAGATTTAGAGCAAAGTTGCATAATCATAATTATTATTATTTATATCCAAGAACAAGATTTTAAAAACTAGCGAGGAAATTAGGGTCTTCTTTCTGTTCTTTTTCCTTAAATGTATGTTCCATATGTCTTCACGTTGTTTTGATGCAGGTTAAAATAAGCATGTAATGTGGTTCTGACAAATGTTCTACTTAGCTACCAGCTATTTCCCACAGGAAAGGTCTTAACGAGCCTTTAATGGATGACAATGATCCATTAGATAGACAAAAATCTGTCCCCACCTGGCAGACACGGCGAACAATCTGCTTGTTTTTCAGTCCTCTTCTGAACTTACTTCTCTGCTTGTCACACACACACACACACACACACACACACACACACACACACACACACACACACACACACACACACACACACACA
>CAEGAF010086319.1:0-27216 GCA_903067075.1 Micropoecilia bifurca | reverse complement strand
AAGGAAAACTAGTTCTTCTTCTGTACAATAGTACAACAACAAAAGGAATAGGCGCCCCCTTGTGGTGATACCTACTCGATCTCTAGGAACCAAACAGCATAATGACTGTTACACAGGATGGGAGGCAGATCTGCTCTCCAGTGGAACCAGTGGAACCAGTTTACTGAGGCAACATCCATAGGCGTAAATCCTGGGGGGTTCAGGGAGTTTGGACCCCCAATCTATGAAAAATCTAGAATTGTGCCCCCCAAAAAAATGATTGAAGAAACATTTTAATTTAAATAATATGAAAATGAAAAGGCAAAAGAAACAAAGAACAAACTAAATCCGCCTTTCATCTAAGAAAAAAAATAATTTTTAGGTTCCCCCATTATTAGAAGATGGTTCAGTCCAAAGTGAAGGCGGAGCAACAGCAGCTGAACGACACAGGAGCTAGCTGCTAGCTGTTAGCTGCTAGCTGTTAGCTGCTAGCTTTTAGCTGCTAGTTGTTAGCGGCTAGCTGCTAGTTGTTAGCGGCTAGCTGTTAGTGGCTAGCTGTTAGCTGCTACCTGTTAGCTCTGCTGCACCGACATAAAACCCTCAAGTAAATAAATATGTAATACATGTAACACCTTTTATTTCCTTTTACTGCGCAATAAGAACAATAAAAATCAGACTGCAGTTCGTTTACTACTTTGAATCATGATAATCTGCCTCATTAGCTAAACTGCTACACTACTTTCATAGACTTCAGCTTTTTGTTAAAGGCAGCAAACATCTCATTCATATTTAACTCTTTAAATTTTAGTTAATTATAAGAGTTTTAAACAGGAGGAGCTGAGGAAGTTGACCAGCTCAGTAGGAACAGATAGAAAAACAGAAAGTTATGACTTTATTTCTCACTGTCCTCAAAGTAGAGCCTTTAAAAACAAAACATAAAATCTGAATATTTTTCTATATAAACCCTGGTGCTTTAAATGTTAAATTATGATACTCCCAGATATTCATTTCTACCTGTTGGTTCTGCGTCACCTGGCAAAACTAAAAAAGGCTTAAAAATAAAGCAACTTAAGTTGTAATTTAAATAGTCCATAACTTGCATTGGGAGCCATTTCAATAAATCAATGTTTATGAGGATTTTTAATAATTACTCAATAAAGCTTTTTTATTTAGAACTTTATATTATTGTAAAGGTGCAGCAGAGATTAGATCATCAGACTGAACAAAACTCATAGAAGCAACATTTTAGTTTTGTTTCTCAACAGGTTGCTTACTGAGTAAAACACGTTTGATGTGCATCACTAGTCATTTTTAAACCACATTTTACGTTACATTTCACTGTAACTTTGCCGAACACCCAAAAATTGGTCTTAAGAGATTTTCCTGTTTATGGTTCCTCCATAATGACCAATAATGAGATGGATCTACACCTTAGTGACATCCTGAATAGTTTCAAGACCAGGATGAAAACGTTCCTCTCTGCTAAAACTGACAGGGCTACCAGTTAGCAGCTGCTAACTGCTAGCTTACCCTATAGTAGCTCCCTGGTAAATCTGATAGTTAGCTTTACCAGTTATCAGTTGGTAACCAGGTCCATCAGCTCTATAGTGAAGCTGATAGTTACCAGTTTAACCAAAGAGCCACCAGGTTCCTGCTCTGACAGGAAGAGGCTGACCAACCCGGTCAGGAGGTTCTGCTGGGTTCTGGGCCGCCTGATGGACTCTGGAAAAGATTTAGATGAGATCGAGAGTTTTTGCACTTGATCTCAGAAACTCTTGATTTATGAGATCAAGAGCACGTCGATCTCAGAAATCAACAGATCAAGATGCTCCCTCTCCCTCTAGGGCATGGCAGCTCAATACGTCGATGGCGGAAGGTTTTGAGTCGATCTCCGCAGATGACAATCTGAACTCCGCCATGACGCTGAGACCAGAACTTCCTCTTCTGATGAGCTTATCAAAAATATTCACCAAGATCCTAAACGTTTCAGCTTCATTAAAAAATAATTTAAAAAAATTCAACATGCTCAAATTAATAATTTCAGTAATTTTTGTTTGAACAAGGTGTTGCGCAATTCAGTGCGTTTCGGTCCTATTAACAAAATAAAGGCGACTCAACGAACGTCTGAGATCAGAGCAGGAGTTTAAATTAGCTACTCAACCATCGCTGTGTTCATGAGAGGCTGATTAATAATCGAGGAATAAATATCAAGCCTGGAAACCTGATGTCGTAATGGACTGACTGTGTTTTTAACGCATCTCTGCTCGGCTTGCAAGCGCAGCGGTTACCACGGCAACAGGTGTGTTTAAACAACAAAGAGACAGGAAGTAAAAAGGTTGGAGTGATTTAGGGTTGATCGTCTGTTCGGGTTGTTGTTCCTTTGTTTACCTTTGTTACCTTTGTTTACCTTTGCTGTGGCTCATCAGACCTGCTGTAGTTTCTGAACGTTCAATAAACGACAAACTTGGACTAATTANAAAATTAAATTAATTATATCCTGACTTCAGAAGATTTTCCTTTACCTTTTCTGGGCTCTTTGGTTCCTCCTATCAGTCTTTAGTTTCTCATACTGAGGTCATCAAACCAAATTTCAGATCCACCATGACTGACTGACATCTGCTGGTTTGCAACCAGCTACTGACTGAGAAACCAGTAGCTGCTCCCAGTGTCAGAATCTCACTGGGAAGAAACTGCATGGAGTTTTCTGTTTATTATTTCTGCTATAACTGATGCATTTGTATATAAAATAAGTCAATAGAGTTTAACTTGCAATTTTTATGTCTTTGTGTCATGAGGTGGATCTCAGGCAGCTGGTGAGAGAAAAACTAGATCTTGGTCTCAAAAAGTTTGAGCAGCCCTGCTCTAGGGAGTAACTCTCCAGTCTCTGGATAAGGCAGCAGTGGAAAATGTGATCCTGAACAATGTTTTCCATTATATGTTTAGGTATTGGAGCTATAATGCAGCTTGAACTGCAACATAAAGCTGCTGCAGTTCTCCATGTTGCCACCAGGTGGCAGCAGTTCCACATTAAACCACCAGGTGGCAGCAGACCTTATTCCAGTGTCTACCTGGCCTCTGGTCTCGCTGACCTTCACCTGTCTCCACCTGTAACGGAGCTTATTATGACCCTTGACCCTCACTGACCCCATGACCCTCACAGAGCTCAGCCAGCCAATCAGAGAGCCTGTAGCTTCCCCCTCCCTCTCCTGCTGCTGTGACCTGTGGTCCAGTTTCACTTCAGACAGTTTGGACCCTGTGGTTCTGATGAAACCGCTCAACTCCCCCTGGCGCCATGTAACAGAGGTCAAAGGTCACTGATAAGGTTTGTAGTAATCTGGAGGAGAGGGAACCAGCTGAGCTGATCCAGGTTCAGAACCAAAGTCCAGACCCAGAATCTGGCTGGTTCTAGCATCTGGGTCCAATCAGTCTGGACTCTGCTGGTTCTTCAGAACCTCGACCCATTTACCGACAGAATGCTTGAGTCCAGTAAACAGAACCGGTTCTCTCAGCTCCTTCCTGGTTCCTGTTTTGAATATTAAAATCTGAACCGCTGGTTCTGCTGGAATTGGACCTCCTGCTGCCCGACCCGGTAGAACCTCACTCACCTCCACACATGATGTAATCCCTGAAGAACGGCACTCGGAACCAGAACGGCAGCATCAGCAGGTGGGACTGCAGGCCCGGAAACAGGCGGCAGAACCCGGTCGCCTCCGTGCAAAAGTTCCCGAACGCCCCGGCCACCAGAACCCCTGGGCAGAGAACCGGGTCAGAACCAGAACCAGTGGTGGAGAGAACCGGGTCAGAACCACAAACACTCACCGTGGGGATGGAACCCAAAGATGTAGTTCTGGGTCGGGTCCAGATCGACCATCTTCACCAGCTACAGACACATCGATCAGTGATCAATCGATTAATAGCCAATATCCTCTGTGGGTCGGTTCTGGTCGGTTCCAGTCAGTTCTGGTTGGTTCTGGTCGGTTCCAGTCGATTCTGGTCGGTTCCGGTCGGTTCCAGTCGGTTCCAGTCGGTTCTGGTCAGTTCCGGTCGGTTCCAGTCGGTTCCAGTCGGTTCTGGTCGGGTCCGGTTGGTTCCAGTCGGTTCTGGTCGATTCCAGTCAGTTCTGGTCGGTTCCGGTCGGTTCCGGTCGGTTCTGGTGGTTCCGGTCAGTTTTGGTGATTCCGGTCAGTTCTAGTGGTTCCGGTCGGTTCTAGTGGTTCCGGTCAGTTCTGGTCAGTTCTGGTCGGTTCTGTTGGTTCCGGTCGGTTCTGGTGGTTCCGGTCGGTTCTGGTGGTTCCGGTCAGTTCTGGTGGTTCCGGTCAGTTCTGGTGATTCCGGTCGGTTCTAGTGGTTCTGGTCAGTTCTGGTCAGTTCTGGTGGTTCTGGTCGGTTCCGGTCAGTTCCGGTGGGTTCTGATGGTTCCAGTCGGTTCTGGTGGTTCCAGTGGTTCCGGTGGTTCTGGTGGTTCCGGTGGTTCTGGTCTCACCTCCAGGGGGAAATAGTCCCTGAAGTGGCCCCACAGGCTCCACCTCCTGACCCAATGGCAGCGCCGGCCTCCACTGGTGGGCGTGTCCCAGTCCAGCCACAGCCAACCAGCATAGAGCAAAGCAACGATCCACCAATCAGAGACGACCAGCAGGACGAAGGCGGCCAGACAGAACTGGGCTGGAAAAGAGACGGGAAGAGTAACTGGACCGGGCCGAACCAACGTGCTGGGCCAGGTTCTACAGGCTGGACCTGGTTCTGATGGTTCTGATGGTTCTGATGGGTTCTGATTGGTTCTGATGGTTCTGATTGGTCAACCCAGAACATCTAAGGCCTCATGTCCTCCTGACTCTCAGGAAGTAAATATGGTCCAATCACCATCTTATTAAATCCCAGTTTTGAGGTAATAAAAGGTTTTATTCACTTTGTCTCTTCACATGAAATGTTTCTGATAAATGATATTTTTATTAATGAGAAAAAGGTCCAAAAGTCTCAACTCTTCTCATGTGGCTTCATTTAAAATCCCTGAATGTCTGTAGAAACTAAAGGGACTAATTAGAGGTGAGAGATGATAGAAACGTCTCTGCTGAGGACAAACTGGACCTGATGGGAGTCAGGAGGACAATTTAACCCACCAAACATGAGGCTCCATATTTTACACAGTCAGAATCTATGAAAACTAACTTTGTGTCAAAGTTCACATAAATATAAATATAAATATAAAAGTTTCCCTGAGTGAAAATGTGCTGCAGCCACACAAACTTCATCTGTGAACAAAACTAAAATAAAGAGTCAAAACTGAACCAGATTCAGTTTTTAGACCAAGAACCAGATTATCATGATTTTAATGTTTTATGATGAAACTGAACCACATTTATCCTCACAATGAATAAACTACAGATGGTGAAACATGAAGATGTAATTGATCTGAGGCTCATTTCATTCATTCCACCAGGTTTAGTTCTGAAGGTCCATCTGGTCCAGCTGAGGATGGAGAACATCTGGAAACATCTGGAGGTCCAGAGGGAGGATTGGTCACCGATCAGATGGATCTGATGGATCATCCTGGATCTGAGCAGAGCCCAGTTGGAACCAGTACCAGCTGGTTTCCCCCAGAACCTCCAGACCAGAACCACAAACTGGATCAGAACCAGTCAGAACTTTTCTTCACTTTCACCGCCAGCAGATGAATTAGAACCTCCTACAAGCTCTGCTTACTGGGAGGGTTTGAAACCCAGTAGAACCAGAACCAACCAGTACCAACAGAACC
Source organism: Micropoecilia bifurca (assembly GCA_903067075.1). Classification (NCBI taxonomy): domain Eukaryota; kingdom Metazoa; phylum Chordata; class Actinopteri; order Cyprinodontiformes; family Poeciliidae; genus Micropoecilia; species Micropoecilia bifurca. The sequence continues at coordinate 21,485 of CAEGAF010086319.1, read as the reverse complement.
ACCCAGCCCAGCGTCAGGAAAGAAAGACCCAGTAGAACCATCAGAACCAGCCTCACCCAGCGCCAGGAACGAGAAGAGCCACTGCAGCACCGCCGCGGTCTGCAGGCGCCTCCGCAGCGGGACGTTCAGCGGGGCGAACCGGATCTTCATGCCGGGGAGGAGCAGCTGAGGGCGGGTTGGTGAGCGGAGAGGAGCCGCGGCGGGTCGGAGCTTCAGCGGGAGGTGAAGAGCTTCTCCTCCTCTTCCTGTTCCTCCTGTTCTTCTCCTTCTTCTCCTTCTTCTTTCTTCTTCTCTTCCTCTTCTGAACTGAAACTCTAAACTTTCAGCACAAACTTCCCACCCTGCGCTCCTGGCTCTGCGCATGCGCAGGACGGCTCCTGTTAATCAGCTCCAGCAGCTGCAAACAGAAAGACGCGGGGACGCGCACGAGCGTGACACGAGCGCGTGCACGGGGACACGGTTTCTGAAGCTCCGCCCCATTACACCATTACTCACGGTGTGGGCGGGGCTAAGACTGTCTCCTCCAATCAGATGCGACTGAAGGCAGGAAGAAGATTTTATTTACTGTGACAGACAAAAATTACCATGATCAAAGATTTTCAAAAATAAAGAATAAATAAAAGTTCATTTAAAAATGTGAAACATTTTCTATATTAAATAAAAACACTATTTATGTCTCAGTAAAATCTGACCTTTAAAAAAACTTAAGAATCAATTCAAATAATTTTTTAAAGAACCAGGAGAATTTTATAGATTCAAAATGTTACATATATATGATTGATACCCTAATAATTAATTAATACAGAATATAGAAGAGCTAAATAAGGTCTGAATAAACTCACTGATGGATATTAAGAAGATATTAAAGCTTCTCACACATTAATTATTACTTTTAATTAAATGCTCTTACAGGCACAGCATCTGGTATAATCATATAATAATAATGAAATTCCCTTCTCACCTTCTGTGGGTCTCTCTCTCTCCCTCTCTCTGTCTGTCCATCTCTCAATATCTCTCTCTCCCCCTCTCTCTCTCTCTCTCTCTCTCTCTTTCTCTCTCCATCTCTCTCTCTCTCTCCATCTCTCTCTCTCTCTCTCTCTCCATCTCTCTCTCTCTCTCTCTTCCTCTCTCTCTCTTTCTCTCTGCCTCTCTCTCTCTTTTTCTCTCTTTCTCCATCTCTCTCTCTCTTTCTCTCCCTCTCTCTCTCTTTCTCTCTGTCTCTTTCTCTCTGCCTCTCTCTCTCTTTTTCTCTCTCTCTCCATCTCTCTTTCTCTCTCTCTCTCTCTCTCTCTCTCCCTCTCTCTCTTTCTCTCTGTCTCTCTCTCTCTTTCCATCTCTCTCTCTCTCTCTCTTTCTCAAAGGACAATGGACCTTCAGGTTGTCCAGGGCGTCAAACAGCAGCCATGTTGAGATGTTCATCCCTCAGGACTGAGGGCCTCGTCTGTGTGGTAATGATTGAGTTTTTCAACAGGACAATGCTGCAGTTCAAAATGGCCGCCTAACAAAGTTCTTCCAAGAGAATTACTTTACTCTGTTGGACCGTCTTGCATGTTCCACACATCTAAACCCAATTGAGAACATTTGGGGATGGATGGCAAGGTACGTTTATAAATGGACATCAGATTCAGACAGTGGATGCCCTTCATGAAGCATCTTCAACACTTGGAGCAAAGTTCCCACTACCTCCTGGAAACACTGGCATCAGGCTAAACGATTGGTTGGAGTCATCAACAAGATGGTGGAGCTTCTCATTACCGAGTCCTTTTTTTGACACTTAGGCTGTGTTCACACTGCAGCCTGAAGGGACCCGATTCAGATTTCTTGGCAGTTCGGATTGTTTTTTCCAGGCCGTTCACACTGCCAGTAACTGGACCTGCATGTGATCTGCAGTGTAAACGACCTGAAAGTGTCCAACATGCGCAGTAGAGGGCGCCATAGCGTTAGCGTTCTGTGTTCTGCCAACCGCCATAGAAGAAGAAGAGCTCAGTGTTTGAAGAAGTAAACATGGAGGCTAACGGTGGAGCTTAGCTACATATGTGAAGTTGTTGTCCAACCAGAGCAACATATTAACAACTTAATCCTCATATAGTCGTCATGGTTCTTGTTTTTTTCAGGACCAGAATAGTGAGATTTGTTGAATCAGTGATGTTCAGTTCGGATGAATGTGACCTGAACGTTATGGTCCATTTGAATCGGATACGTATCAGATATGGGTCACAATCCGACCTGAGCTGTTCACACTGCCATGAAAAGACCAGATCCAGGTCACATTACGGCAGAAACATCTGGACTGGGTCACTTCAGGCTGCAGTGTGAAAACAGCCTTTGATTTATGTTTTGGGGGGGTTCTGTTTTTTTTAGCTATGGTCTTAAACTTTTGATCACCTGAAAAAAATCATGTTTGAGTGTAAATGCAGTTTTCAATTAATTCGCAGCTCAAATGTTCTTGTCGCTGATTTCTTCCTTTAACATTGTGAAGCTCTACTTAGAACCTTCTTGAGATCCAATAGTGCAAAATGAAAATTCTTGCAGTTTTTTGACTGGTCTTAAGATCTTGATCAGGAGTGTAGTTCAGCCTCTAATCTGATTTTTAATCTGGAATCATGAGGAAGTTTCTGGTTGTAAGATCATAAATTACCTCAAACTGTTTAAGGTTCCTGTTGTACAAATTTGCAAGAACCTGTTCAATGTCAGAATTATTGTTTAATCATTTGATCCACGATGGAGTTTCTGTCCATCCCAATATCAAAAGGTTGATATTGGGATCAATAAATATTGGTCATCAGAATGAGTAAGAGCAGAAGAGACAATGAACAACCAGCAGATCTCAATCTGTGGATTAGTCTGGTGAGCAATTTGCCCCCTGAAAGACTCTGACTTGGTTTCAATGTGGAGGAGAAGCTGATCCTGGAAAACAAGACAAACTCATAACTTTGCTTAGTGGGAAAATCTCAGTCCCAAAAGATGAAGGGATAAAGCTGCATATCCACCATGAAACCCAACATATAGCAGGAGAGCTTCAAGGTTGGCCGACAGGATGTCACCGTTCCAGCAGGACAGGTTTCATGGATAAAATGCAGAGTCCCTGTAAAATGGACCCTTCTGACAGCCTTGTCCTTTTTGACCCAGATGAAGAGGTCAGTGGTAAGAGTGGTGGAGACGTACTAACCTGTTCATGATGCTGAGACCTGCCAAAAACCACTGGGAAGATTAACAAACTCCACTCTCTGGCACCGACCGGTTGACCTAATCCATCTAGAGGAGAGTCTGAAGGAGATAGAGATGCTTGATGAAGAGTCAGCAGTGTTTGCTGAAAATGAAAGTGATATTGGTTGCATACCAAATCTTCAAATATCAATCACTGTGAAAGATGATATTCCTGTTCAGAAGACTGTATCAGTGTAGCCACTGCTAAAGACGTCAGAGAACATCCATAAACTCTAAGTCCCATATTCCTCTCCAGTCGTGTGTGTGAGAAAGGAGGATGGGACACTGTGGCTGAGCATCGACTATCATCTGTTAAACCAAAAGACTTTCCCTGATCGTCATCCTTTACCCAGAATACAAGACTTGATGGAGAACCTTAGTGGAAATTGTTGGTTCAGTATTTTGGATCAGGGTAAAGGATCAGGGTTTTGTCGAACCAACATCTGGACACCTCACTGCATTGTGACTCCATGGGGCTTTGTGAAAGGGTCTGTATCCCATTTGGTCTGTCCAACTCCCAGCTGTCTTTTAGAGGAGTATGGAGGACATTGGGTTCTTGAACAAGTGTGAATCTGCTGTCACACTCATTCAGGCCATATCTAAGGGTGGAGTGGGGCGACTGCTGGGAACGTTGGTACAGCAGGACAGATTTGGCAGCTTTGGACCAGTTCTTGTATGTCGCCATCACACCTTGGCCACCTCAGGTAACGAGAGCTTTCATACCACAGATGCCTGGATGTTCATGATGCAGATCTTTCCTCATATAAAAGATCATTCAAGAACATCAGTACAGCTTAATCCAGGACCAAACAAATTCTCTGATGCCGATATCACAGGGCTCGGTACCAACCAGCCAGGGATGGTTTCTGGAGGTCGGGGCTCTGGTATCGGGGCGGCGATGTGTCGGACCACATGTTTTACACCCAGGAACATATCGGACAGCAGTTTGATCAGACTGGTTAGTGTGGCGAACGCGGCATGACTGTTGGGAAAGCTGTGGCTTGCTACCATGCTATGGCGTCTGATGCTATGGCGTCTGATGCTATGGCGTCTGATGCTATGGCGTCTGATGCTTCAACTCGGAAGACCTATGGTGTCAGTACAGATCCTCTTTCTGGGAGACCCATGTGGTCCATCAAAGGTCTTCAGCCTCCAGGCCAGATACCCAATGTTGGCCTCTGGATCATAAACATGTTCCTGCTCATACATGGACTTCAGCCACACACAATAAAAAAATGGAACAAAGGGAGACATTTTCAACCATCTTTCATCAATAACAGAGACATCAGGTTTCATAGATATTAACCCTTTCACAGCCATTTTTTGAGTATGGATCTTGGAGATCTGGAAACAGCGTTACAGTCCTCAGCTGGTCCGAACACTTATGGGTGGAATCATCTGTTCAAAACAAAAACTATTTCTATGCTGCTCACTCCACACTGCTTTCTGTACGTCTTATCTATCTTTCAATAAGTCTTATCTATCTCTATCATATCTGTAACCAGCATGTTGACCATTTGTTGATGGGTTGTATCTGACAGTGTTTTAGTTTTGTTGTATTTCCTCACCCTTTGGGTTTGATCCCAGGGCAGAATGAACCTTCTGTGAGACAGATTCAATCCAAACACCCAGAATGTTAGAAATATTCATTTAACCACTGGACATTAACTGTTAGCTTTGCTTCCAACCTGCTTTGCTTCCTCACGACCAGGAACTCCAAGATCCTTCTTACGTTTCTCAGAACTTATCAGAATAATTGTAGAATCTGAAGAGCAAGAAGAAGCTGGAGACACTGATGATGTTGGGTGGAGGAGACGGATTGTTACTGAGGACTGAGCTTCATCTTCCACCACATACATCTCAAAATCTAGAATAAAGACCAGAAAATAAGTTTTTAAATTACAGCAAAATACATGACAATGCAAAACAACTGGAATAATGGCAACAACACAAATTATATCTGGAAAGAGGATTTTACAGTTTAAAAAACAAACTTGGGATCACAAAGGTTGTTAAATCTGACCAACGTTCATCCAATATACCAAATTATTGTATTGTTTTACGTGAGCTTGGCTGATTTTTCATCCAACTTTGAAAGTTTGGACCCCAGATTTAACTCATCATCATGTCTGTATCAACTTCAGTGTCTCAGTGAGGACAAGTTTACCTTCGGCTGAAAGTTATATTTAAGCAACTGACATGAAGAGAATTGGTTTCAGACAATATATTAAAACCACCAATTCCAGTTGTTCCCTCACATGTAATTAGTCTATACCAATTTAAATAACACATAAATCTTGAAGAAACTGAAGAAAATTGAACTGTTCCTCATTTTGTGGAACTTGATGAACTTTTGTACAGCACCATGTTCCACCTTGGCATCTCCTGTGTAGATTAAAAATAAAATAATTTTACAAAAGATTTGGTAATGGCAAAAATAAAGAGGAAAAAATCTACGAGCCAGAACATATGTAAGCGCCTTACAACACAATTCTGGAAACGACTGTATTCTCTAAAGTAATTTGTTAAAATTGTTCGAGCCAAAATAAAAACAAATCCTGAACCTTTTATTTTTACTTCAACCATGAGCCTTTGGACCTCTGGAGGACTTTAACTGAGAACTGAATCAGAACAGCTTCCGCTGTTGGCTCTGTGTTCGGAAATACGACATGACTGTCAGCCTTTCACAATATGAACATTATGGCAGATATTTAAGTTAGCAAAAAGAAGTCGGTGTTCATCTGCACGCATTTCTCAATGCTATAGTTTTACCTGCAAACAATGAATTACAGCGAGCTAATGCTAACCGTGGCTAAAGCTAAACGTGACTAAAGCTAAACGTGGCTAATGCTAAATGTGGCTAATGCTAAACGTGGCTAAAGCTAAACGTGGCTAATGCTAAACGTGGCTAATGCTAAATGTGGCTAATGCTAAACGTGGCTAATGCCCAACTCAAAACTGTCTCAGAAAAACATATTTCTAAGCGTGAACAGCTGATCATGTGGAAACAAACTGTGAAAATGTGGCTGAGTCAGTGAATTTACTCCAACAGTGTTAGAGCCGCTGTGGAGTTTAGAGTTAAAACATCAAGAGTTTGATATGGAAACACTTTAACACCTTATTTTAACTACTAGTGTTAAACACCCGACAGTTTCATTAACACAATGTAAAATTAACTGCTTCTGAAAAAAATCCACCAAAACATTTAACACTTTTGAAAAGTGACTTTCTTTCCTGAATATTTTATTAAAACAAACCGAAATAGATGAACCAGGTTTTATTCAGGACTTTTACAGAAAGTGGACAAAGAATCCAGATATGATTTATATATTTTTATCAAAAATAACTGGATAAACATTGAATTATTTTATAAGAAGTATAACATTTTGTTGTTTTCTAACTCATCAGGACAATAATAATCGATATAAATAGAGTTTATATTGATTGGTTCTGATCTGATCGAACCTTTATTGATCCTCTATTGATCCCGTCAAACACCGCATCGTTTCTTTAGGGGCAACAGGAAACTGTGACGTCATAACGTCCCTCAGACAGCGGGAGGAGAAACGTCCCTCCGTGACGTCACAGTGACTCACCTCGGGGGGCGGGGCCTCGGTGACAGCCGCTCCGTGATTGGCCCGATGACGTCACCGCGGCAGGCTGAGCGCAGCGTCTCCTTGTCCTTCATCATCACCTCCATCATCATCATCATCCTCACCGATCGATCAGCGTCATGTCCGGATCAAAGGAAGATTCCCGCCGCGCCTCCAGCGATTGGCGGGACTTTTTCTGGAACCCGCGAACGCGCGAGCTGCTGGGACGGACGGGCACGAGCTGGGGTGAGTGCGCGGCGCCGCGCGCGCGCCCGCCGCGCGAGCTGGCAGATTATTGATCCAGGATGATTATTGGAGATGAAGGAGCTGTGACGTCAGACTGGAGAACCAGGACCAGAACCAGAACCAGAAACTCCATCAGCTGGTTCTGATGCAGGTCGGGTTCTGGTCCACTACAAGCTGGGTTTGTCCCGGTACCAGGTGACCTGGTGCCGGTCCGGTATTATTTCAGGTTCTACTGACTTCCAGGTTTTAGTTAATTATCTGGTACCAGATCTGGTTCCGGTTCTGGTGTTTTTGGAATCTAACTGGCCCACTGGACCCGGGTTGGTTCTGGACTGACCCAGAATCCTCAGCATGATGCTGCCAACTCCCATCAGAATCCGTCAGAACCCGTCCTCCATCAGAACCCGTCCTCCATCAGAACTTCCATCAGAACCTGTCTTCCATCAGAACCCATCAGAACCAGACCTCCATCAGAACCAGACCTCCAAGCTTTAATGCAGGAAGCTGTTGGTCCGTCTGATGGTTCTGGTTCTGGTCCCAGTAATCGGGTCAGAACCCAGTAGAACCCGGCTGGTTCTGCTGTAACCACTAACTGGATCCAGCCAGAACCAGCAGGATTGATGTCATCCAGAGATGATTGATTATCAGTTTTGATCAATATTCGTTCATTTGTTATTCACGTTTGTTGTGCTGCTGGTTGCCATGGAGACGGTTTTATTTCCATTAAATAATTTAGTTGATTAAAAGACGTTTAATGAAGTTCAGACGTTTGGGTCTCTCTGCTGTGACCTCTGACCTCTCAGGTCTGGTCAGGCCCCTTCGGATCAGACACCAGCCTGACCCGGTTCTGGTTCTGATGGGTTTATGTAACCGTCTGAGAGGATAATATCTCCCATGATGCACTGGGGCTGAACCTCCATGTGTTAATCTGGATTAGAGCAGCGGCTGCTCTGATTGGACGCCTCTTAAAGGGACAGGACACCTTTCCTCTGGCCGGCTGTTTCCATGGCAACAGTCCAACGAACTGGAGCCAATCATCACCGAGTCTCCAAGTCCCTGATCCAGTCTGGTTCTGGTTCTGACCCGGTTCTGGTTCTGACCCAGTTCTACCTGCAGACCCGTTTGATGGCTTCGGTTCTGGAGGAGGAGACAGAATCCGGGTCTGGTGGTTCTGATAGGCGTCCTAGTGGACCTGGAAGCCGGTTCTGTCAGAAGAACCGGGTTCTGACCCGATGGTGCCCAGAACCTGCTGAGAAGGTCCAGATGTTCTCCAGAACCGGGTCCAGTCCAGTTCCAGTTCCAGAACTTGCTGAGGTTCTGCTGAGGTTCTGCTGAGGTTCTGCTCAGGTCCGATCAGAGGCTCTGAAGACCCAGGTGAAGATTCTGGGACGGTTATGGTTCTGGTATCCGGTCCAGGTGAACATCATTCCTGGGTTTAACTCCTCCAGGATCAGCTGACCTGCTTGTTGCTATGGTAACCCACAGATTGACGTTGAGCTAGTTAGCCTGTAGCTACCGATGCTCCCTGTTGTCATGGTAACACCTGGATGTGGGTCATCAGGGGATCAGAGAGGCAGATGGAGATGAGGGGAGATGGGGGGGAATTAGGGGGTGTTAGGGGGGTAACAGGGAAGACAGGGGGTCCTACTAAGAGGGTCCTACAGACGAGTCAGTACCTGCTGGTTCTGACCCATCTGCCCTTCATCCTGTCCTCCTCTCCTCAGGCCTGGTCCTAGTAATCTAGGTCTAGGTCCTAGTTGGGTCGGTACCTGCCGGTTCTGACCCGTCCTTCATCCTGTCCTCCTCTCCTCAGGCCTGGTTCTGCTCTTCTACCTGATCTTCTACCTGTTCCTGGCTGGACTCTTCACTCTCACCATGTACATCCTGCTGCTGACGCTGGACGACTACAAGCCCACCTGGCAGGACCGGCTGGACACGCCAGGTGAGGGACGCACCTGGGGTTACCATGGTGACGGGGACGCACCAGGTTACCATGGTGACGGGGACGCACCTGGTTACCATGGTGATGGGGACGCACCTGGTTCCCATGGTGACGGGGACGCACCTGGTTACCATGTTGACGGGGAGTCACCTGGTTCCCATGGTGACGGGGACGCACCAGGTTACCATGGTGACGGGGAAGCACCTGGTCACCATGGTGACGGGGACGCACCTGGTTACCATGTTGACGGGGAGTCACCTGGTTACCATGGTGACGGGGACGCACCTTGTTACCATGGTGAGGGGGAGTCACCTGGTTACCATGGTGACACACCTGGTTACCATGGTGACATTGAAGCAGCCGTGTGGTTGGACGATCCCACTCATGTAAATAGGGCTGAACGGTTCCACTCCTGGTAGGACATTAGAGGTTTTTGTGTTAATATGTCACAGTCAGTGAGAATTGATATGAATAAGTAAGAAAATGTACAGAAAGTAACCCTCTGTCCTCTATAGTGGTTAATTTAAATGTGATAAGTAATAAAATGCTCTGATGAGGGGAAGGTGTCAACATCAGTTAATTGGTTAGAGCTGGATGGTTTGTTGATGGTTGTTCCACCATCATTGTTGACTTCAACCAACATCCAACCATTCTGACTATAATTCAATGTTTATTTAACATCGATTGCTATCTGGGTAGCCTGATGCTATTAGCATGCAGAAGTGCTAGCATAGCTCGGTAGCACAGCTTAGTCACTGATCGTTAGCTTGTGATGATAGTTGCACAATTAAATCAATTAACATTAACGTGGGGATAAATAGTGTTGGAAAATAAATTAAATATGCTGTTTTTGAACTGAAAAACATAAAATTAACAGTTTTAAAATAAGAACATTTGGTTCTAAATTACCTCCATGATCCAGTGGGCATCTCATCTGTAAGATTTTATATTAAATATTATACAATCAATCAATCAATCAATCATCCATCCATCCATCCATCGTCCATCCATCCATCCATCCATCCATCCATCCATCACCCTTAGTGTGTCGTTACGGTTGCTGGTTCCTCTCCTGCTAACGTTCCTAGCGAGAGGCGGGTAAATATATAACAATAAGTTGAATTTAAAATAGTTTAGTTTTAGTTCTCTATCATTTAAAACAGTTTAAAACATTCATTTTAAGCAGCAGGGATCCTCAGGGGGTCATGGCTCTTTGAGGAAGTTTAACCTTTTGATCTGAAACTGAAAGCAACGTAGAACATCTGTAAACCACATAATCTAATTTGTAATCTCTCCTAGTTGTTAACAACATGTCTTGATTAAAACAACCTAATTATAGTTTTCAGATTAATAACTTATTCTGCCCTATTGACCTTTATGTTACCTGTAGTTACAGCAGATTGTTTGCCAAGATTTTCTGATCTGTCTGTGTGAGAAACAATCAGAAGTTCCAGCTTCACATTGATCCTTGAAAAGCCATAAAACATCCTGAGCTCAGGAGAAGCTCAGCTTCCACTGTGTTTAGATGATGGAGACAACTGGTGTTTGATCTTGGAAACAAATTGCAGGGAGTTTCTAACTTTAAAGAGGGTCTAACTTTAGAGAGAGACAGCTGCTGGTTGGATGAGCAAAGATACGCCTGATTTGAATAAATTAAAGACAAGAATAACCTTTACTATAAAAGTTTATAGACAGGAGGAACAAATCAGATTTTGCTCTTTGCAATTTCTCCAAAGACGTCTTTTCTTTTTGTTTGTCGTTTCCATGTTTTGTCGTCTGTCAGGTAAATTCATGTGTGGTTTGTGCTCTGATGTGGTTTAGTGGTGACAGGATGTATCTGTCTTGAATAAATGCTGATTATAGAGATGCTGTTATCCAGGGTGTCCAGAGTCCTGTAGGCTTCCTGCATATTTCAGTTCCTCCTGGTGGCAGAAACAACCAGAAACAACCTCCTCAGAAGGTCAAAGTTCTCCTTAGTCCTCTAATGATCCATCCTCTGATCCAGGTTTGCTAAACCAGGGAGACCTAAATCATGCAGGATCCTGACCCTCCAGGACTTTGGTCACCCAGCTGTTATCTCAGTGTGATCTCAGGTCTTTGAATCCAGGTAAATGAGAGGACATAGCGAGTGAAAGACGCTGTGAAATCCACCGGCGGCATTAGATCCCAAACGGACTATTAATACTATTAATATTAATACTATATAATGCTACTAGAAATATTTATAATTCATCTTCTCTTAAATACATTAGATGGATATTTTACTACCCGTCGCTGCCAGAAGCCAGGCTGAGGCCCAAACTGTCGGTGTGTCGCCATAGCAACGGCGCTGTTGGAATAGGTTAATGTGATTGGCTGAAACATAGGTTAGCCCAACATGGGGCTCCATTCATATGATTGGCTGAAACAAGGAAGCTATGTGATTGGTTGCTGATCACCAATCAATTAGACGGTTTATTAAAAAAAGACATTTGTGTATTGAGACGTCAGAGTCATCAGCGAAACTCAGAGGCCAGAAGGAGCCTGGAAATCAAGATATATTTGAGTTTGGATCAAAAATACAACCCGACGTACCAAACAATTCCAAACGCTCCTGTCAGTCCAACCGCACCATGCTGGGCGACTGGGATGGCGCTGATCCTGTTCTGTGCATTTGTGAATTATGGCACAGTTTTAGCTCCGTAGTTTTAGCTCCGTAGTTTTAGCTCCGTAGTTTTAGCTCCGTAGTTGTAGCTCCGTAGTTGTAGCTCCATAGTTTTAACTCCGTAGTTTTAACTCCGTAGTTTTAACTCCATAGTTTTAGCTCCGTAGTTTTAGCTCCACAGTTTTAGCTCCATAGTTTTAACTCCGTAGTTTTAGCTCCATAGTTTTAGCTCCATAGTTTTAGCTCCGTAGTTGTTGCTCCATAGTTGTAGCTCCGTAGTTTTAGCTACGTAGTTTTAGCTCCGTAGTTGTAGCTCCGTAGTACCGGGTTCATCAGAAATAAAGCTGAATCATCAGCTCTGGTTTCCCAGTCCATCACTCTGGAGGTTCTGATGAACCGGGTCAAGGGAAGGTCTGAGATCCAGTGATACTGAGACAGAAGTTCTGGACCAATCACCAGCTCCGTTTACTTTAACTATAACATAGATTGAATTTACAAAATAAATGCACTAACTGAAAACAAGCTTATAAACTTTTTGCTCTGAGATGATTTGGTTTTTCATCTGGATCAAAATATTTCCTAAAACCAGAAACAGAAAAATAATTTTTTAAACATGAGAACGATAAAGACGAGATTTATGAACATTTAGAACAGAAACTGGTCAGGTGGGATCAGGGGATTATCACTAACGAGCTACAGGCTAAACGTAGCTTCCTCTAACGAGCTGCTTCCTGGTTGGTTCTCTCTAACCAGCTGCTTCCTGATTGGTTCTCTCTAACGAGCTGCTTCCTGGTTGGTTCTCTCTAACCAGCTGCTTCCTGGTTGGTTCTCTCTAACGAGCTGCTTTCTGGTTGGTTCTCTCTAACCAGCTGCTTCCTGGTTGGTTCTCTCTAACGAGCTGCTTCCTGGTTGGTTCTCTCTAACCAGCTGCTTCCTGGTTGGTTCTCTCTAACGAGCTGCTTCCTGATTGGTTCTCTCTAACGAGCTGCTTCCTGGTTGGTTCTTTCTAACGAGCTGCTTCCTGATTGGTTCTCTCTAACGAGCTGCTTTCTCATTGGTTCTCCTGTTCCAGGTATGATGATCCGTCCTAAGGGCGACCAGCTGGAGATCAGGTTCTCCGTCTCGGACCCAGAGACCTGGACCGGCTTCGTCCAGAACCTCAACTCCTTCCTGACCTGTGAGACCAGAAGTTTACATACCTGGAAACGATTCCTGCTGTCTGATGAATGTTTACCTGTTCAGGTGTGGCTCAGTGGTTCTAACTGAAGCTTCTCTCCACCTGAATGTCTCCACTTGTCCTCCCTACCTGTCCCACCCGTCTCACCTGTCCAGCCTACAACGACAGCCACCAGGTGCAGCTGAACGATGACTGTCCACCTGATCAGTATTTCATCCAGGAGGACAGTGGAGAGGTAAGAAGCTGCTGGTCTCACCTGCTGTTATTGAACTGGGTCGGTTCTGATCCGACCTTGCTGTCTCACCTGTCCATCTCCAGGTGAGGAACAATCCCAAACGCTCCTGTCAGTTCAACCGCACCATGCTGGGCGACTGCTCCGGGATGGAGGACCGTTTCTATGGTTACAGCAAAGCCCAGCCCTGCATCCTGATCAAACTGAACCGGGTAAGTCGGGTTCTGATCCGGTTCACACCTGTCCAGGTGTGTTTCTCTGTTAGAGCGGAGGAGTCTCATCCAGTTTAGAGTTACGGTCCAGAATCAGGTAAACCTGTCAGTCGTCTCCATAGCAACAGATAAAAATGGCCAATTTTAAACATCTACAGGAAGTTCATGGACTGACAAAAACTCTGGGCAGAGAGACGATTCCTGAGGAACTCCAAGGTTCATAAAGGAAGAAGAACTTCTATGGGTCACGGTTGACCTGTTGACCATAGGGTTAGGGTCAACAGATGTTATGGTCTGCATCACTCTGATCCTCCTGATGGTGGCGCTGCTGAGCTCCATCTCTGAATCTCTTCCCACCGTCTCTCTGCAGGTGATCGGAATGTTACCTGGGAAAGACGGACAATCTCCGTATGTCACCTGTGGAGCCAAGGTCAGGCTGTGTCCACCTGTCTGAGTCACTGTCTGTCCATTTGTCCCCATGTTTGTCCATTTGTCCCCATGTCTGTCCTCTGTGTCTCCAGCTTTACAAAGGATGATGCTGAGTGGGGAGACGTGTAGCGGATGGTAAACATAGATCTGCTGTATTAGATCCTCCTCAGGTTTCTGTTCTATGGAAACGGACCAGGCAGAACATTATGACCAGCAGGTTAACAGTGTGATAGATAGATAGATAGATAGATAGATAGATAGATAGATAGATAGATAGATAGATAGATAGATAGATAGATAGATAGGTTCCTGACCGTCTCATGTCGTCTGTTTGCAGAAGGAGGACAGAGAGAAGATGGGACCTCTGGCCTATTTCCCTGTCAACGCGACCTTTAACCTCATGTACTATCCGTACTACGGGAAGAAAGCTCAGGTAATTCAGAACGGACCAGAACCGGCTGGAGTAATGCATGGGTACCAAGTATGACTCTGTAGTACTCAGAATACTACATTAGTATTATAGTAGTCAGTATTAATACAGTCATATGACAAGTTTGGGCTTCCATATTAGTCTTATTTATTTTATCTATAATATTTAGATGTTTGATACTTCAGTTTGATACAACCAATAACTGATGGACTCAGTATTGAAATGAAGTTTATTGTTCTGAATAAAAGTGCATTACGCATTAAGACAAAATTAACAGGTGCAAATGTTTGGGCTCCTCAACAGAAAAGTGACATTAATATTTCATAGATCCTCGTTTAGCAGAAGTAACAGCCTCTAGTTGCTTCCTGTAGCTTTTAATGGGTTCCTGGATCCTGGATGAAGGTATTTTTGACCTTTTATCTTTATAAAACCAGTCCAGTTTGATGGTCGTCGAGGATGGACAGCAAATCCTCCCACAGATGGTCAATGATCTTCAGGTCTGGACTGGATGGGCATCCAGAACATTGTAATGGTTCCTGAGTAGATTTGGATCATTGTCTGAAATATTGTCCTCAGCGAAGCTTCAGCTTTGCATCTGATTCCTGAACATTAAAGAATCTGTTGGTATTGAGTGGAATCCATAAGACCTTCAACTTTAACCAGATTCCCAGTGCTGGTCTTGGTCACAGCCCAAAACATCATGGAACCTCCACCAAACTGCACCAAGTGTTTTTCCTGGAGTGCTGTGTTTTATTTCCACCATGTATAATATCCTTTTATGACCAAACAACTCAACCTTTGCTCCATGAGTCCACAGGACCTTATTCCAAAATGAAACTGAATCGTCCAGATGTGCTTCTGCAGACCAGCAGCAGCTGTTTGTTTGTATTCTTGTAGAAACGGCTTCTGTCCCATCACTGTCTCCCATTCAGCTTGTTCAAAGTGTTGTTGAACATGGTGACACCATCTGCAGCAACATGATGCTGCAGGTCTTTGGAGGTGGTCATTGGATTGTCCTGGACTTCTCACCATCTTCTTATTCACCATCTTCTTCTCTGCCTCTTTGCCTTCTGGGCTTAACAAGACCTTAACAAGACGTGTCCCAGTGATCTCCCATTTCCTTACTCAGTAGAAACCGACAGGTTAAATCTCTGATAACCTTTTGTCCCCTAAACAACTATGTTGCACAATCTTTGTTTTCAGGTCATTAGGTTTTAAGGTGCCCATGATCTTCAGAGGAGATTCAAACAGGAGAACAACTTGGATTTGGCCACATTAAAGACCTTTTCTCATGATTGGCTACACCTGGCTATGAAGTTTAATGAAGTTAACAAACCAATTTTGGCTTCAGTAAGTCAGTGAAAAGACGTGTCCCAGTGGACACCAAATCAATACAATGATAAGGGAACCCAAAGTTTGTTTTAATGAATATTTTCTGTTAGTCCAATAAACCTCATTTCAATACTGAAATATTATTGAGTCCATCAGTTATTAGATATATCAAACTGAAGTAGCTGCTGCAAACACCCAAATATTTAGAGATGAAAATGATAAATAGGGGAGTCCAAACTTTTTCATGACTTTATTACTGTAATAAAACTGACTGTTCTGTAGTACTAATAGTTCTGTAGTACTAATAGTTCTGTAGTACTAGTAGTTCTGTATTACTAATAGTTCTGTATTACTAATAGTTCTGTAGTACTCAGTCAGTACCGACAGTAATAACTCGGCTGCAGGTGAGAAACTCGAGTTTCAAAACCAGTAAACCCTGTAGGGTCAGACATTAATAACTTTATTTCTCCTGTATTAAAGCTTTATAAGGTGTTCCTCAGGGCTGTGGACCTGGACCGGTTCTATTCTGGTTCTGTTAAACTGACCAGATCTACAGATTTTAGAATCAGTTCTGTTTCCTGCTCTTTTCTTCCTTTATTATTTTAACTGTACCAACTATGAACTGGCTCTGGACAAAGTTTTCTATCTGATTCCAGCCAGACTGGATCAGACTGAGGATCCAGCAGGTCCACAGATGATAACCTGGTGATTCAGGGGTCTGAGGTGTGATGTGGGTCTGAGGTGTGATGTGTTTGGTTCCTCAGGTGAACTACACTCAGCCCCTGGTGGCCCTGAAGTTCCTGAACGCCTCCCTGAACACCGACATCAACGTGGAGTGTAAGGTGACGTCCAACACGCTGTCGGCCGGCAGCGAACGGGACAAGTTCGCCGGACGGGTTTCCTTCAAGCTGAGGATCGACGCCCAGGAAGCTCTGTGATGTCAGCGATGACATCAGTGATGCATTCAGACGTCTGATGCATCAGTGATACATTCACTGACCAAATACAGAATCACTTCACACATTAGTGGTTCCTGGATTTGATTCTCCTCTTGGAAACCCAAACCATTCACTGATTCACGATACCATTCACTCATTCACTGACCACTCGTGTTGCGTTCACTGCCCTGATGTGTTTCGTTTTCTCCGACTAGTTTTTCTGACCGACTCAGTGACTGAAATTCAACGGTTCAAATCTGTGATTTGATCCTTTACAGTTTAAACCAGAGGAGCCCAAAGTGGGTCCTGGAGGCCCAAAGTGGGTCCCTGAGGTCCAAAGTGGGTCCTGGAGTCACCCTAATCATAACCCATGTTTTATTCTCCCCCTGGTGGCAGAAACATCCTGCCAATGTTCCTCTCAGGTCTCCAATGATCCATCATCTGATCCAGGTTAAACCAGGGAGAGAATGAAACATGCAGGATGTCGGACCTCAGGGACCAACTTTGGGCCTCCCTGGTTAAAGCCTGGAACGGACCAATCAGAATGCACAAACACTGTGATGTCACTGCCACTGAGAACCAATCAGATCACAGTATTCTCAGCACGTTGAATAATCTGCATGAATCAAACCTAATTATTTATAGACATTTATTTGTATGTTTATTTATATCCTTATTTATGTTTGTTTACATTATTTGTCAACATCAAATTTATTTATAAAACATTTCAAACTTTTCAAGCTGCAAAAATGTTTCACAAGGTGAATAAAATACATCATGGTGACAAAATCAAATATAAAAAGCTTTAAAAACATAATAAACAGGTTAATGTTGGTCAACAAGAAGCATAATGATCATTTTCATTAAATTAGTAAAATAGTATTTATTACCATTTAATTCCTAAAATCGATCAGAAACACGTTCAGGTGCAGTGACTCAGTCAACGTGACTGAGTCACTGAACCGGTTCACATGTTGAACAAACCAGTTCAGGATCCAGATGTCAGGATGATGTAAACAGATTAAACCAAATTCATAACAAGGAAACAAACTAAACTGGAAACCAGTTCATCACTGGTTCCTCAGTTTCTCCTCTGTTGCCATAGAAACAGATCAATTCACAGCCAGAGTACAACTTTGGTAACCATGGCAACATCCCATCCTCCATAACCTGACTGTTTCCTTACCTACCTGCAGCTCGTTAGATAATCAATTAGTTAATTAGTTTAGTTAACGAGTCTCTGATTGGATGTTTCTGTTTCCATGTTTGTTTTTATTTACCGTCACCGTGGCGATGAACACCTGATGACACGCCTCCTACCTGCACTGCTGTCCTCCAAATGTCTTCCTGTAGAGACGGACCGGCCAATCAGACGGTCCCGCTGTATGATGTCATAAGCTGTAGCCTGTGATTGGTTGAATCCTCCTGAAAATGTTCCTGTTTGCTGAATAAAGACGTTAAAGGAAACAGGAAGTGGTTTTCTGATGGTTCGTGAAGAGGCGGAGCCTCAGTTCTGGTTCTGATCGGATCTGATCCACTGGACCACATGACTGGACCGTTTGGACCGGGCCTCAAGGTTCTGGACTTCTGGGTCAGAACCGACCAGGGAGATGATGCTGGAGAACCAGGAGGTTCTGGAGAACCGACAGGTGAAGGTGGAGGTCCAACCTGGAGGACAGCAGAACCTGATCCAAAGGTTCTGGTGAACAGAACCTCTCCAGCCTGGTCATCAGGAGCTTCTAGAGGTCCGATCAGAACCCGACTTGCTGTCCAGAACCGCAGGTCCAACAAGTGGTGCTGGAAACAGGAGGTCCGTTACGCTCCAGAACCAGAGACTGAGCAGATCTGAGTTGATGGAACAAAGTTCTGGTTCTGATCCGTAAAGGAAAAGAAACCAGAACCTTTGATGTTCTGGAGCTTCTTCTCTGGACCAGAACCACTGGGCCTGAGGTTCTGTAGGGTCCAAAACGGTTCTGGTAGCAGCAGTTTCCAGTGGAGCAGCCTGATTGGCCGGTGAGGTCATGTGACCAGGAAGTGAGTCAGACACAGCAGCAGTTGGTAGTTTTATTATAAAAGCTGCAGTTTCTACTGACAGAACAGGAACAGAAAAAACACAGGGGGGTAACCATGGTAACAGTGAGGGGGGGTAACCATGGTAACAAGGGGGGGCGGGGGGGCTACTGTTGGACAGTTTAACACACACACACTGTTCCCACACACACACTGTTCCCACACACTCAGTAACACTCTGAGGACCCGGTGTGTGTTTCAGAGTCAGGAGGTTTAAACCCAGCAGGTTTCGGGTCGGATGGAACCGGGTCAGAACTCTGGGATGGAGGTCAGAGGTCATCTGATAATAAGGGGGGTTAGAGTGGTGGTTCAATTCCCACTTTGCCTGTAGTTGTGTCCTTGGGCCAAACACTGAACCCTCCCTGTCTGGAGGTCAGGGGGCAAAACAGGAAGTCAGGGGGCAAAACAGGAAGTCAGGGGCCAAAACAGGAAGTCAGGGGGCAAAACAGGAGGTCAGGGGGCAAAACAGGAGGTCAAGGGGCAAAACAGGAGGTCAGGGGGCAAAACAGGAGGTCAGGGGGCAAAACAGGAAGTCAGGGGGCAAAACAGGAAGTCAGGGGGCAAAACAGGAAGTCAGGGGGCAAAACAGGAGGTCAAGGGGGCAAAACAGGAGGTCAGGCCAGTGAATGGCAGCTACAGCTGATACTAGATAGTACAGTATAGCTCGGTATAGAGCTGTAATACAGAAGCTACTGTATTATAGAGCTGCTAGAGGAGCTGCTATCTGGTAGCTCCTCTAGCAGCTCTATCATAGAATAGCTATTGCATGATAGCTCCTCCAGCTATCTGGTAGCTAGCTACTATCCGGTAGCTCCCATCTAGTAGCTCCTCTAGCAGCTCTATCATACAATAGCTATTATATGATAGAGCTGCTAGAGGAGCTACCATCTGGTTGCTACCTCATAGTAGCTCCCTTCAGGTAGCTACTATCTGGTAGCTCCCGTCTGCTACCATGGGAGCTACCAGATAGTAGCTCTATCATACAGTAGCTCTTTTAGCTGCTCCTCCATCAGTGACTGAGTGAATCTGGACCTTCTGGCCTGGTTGAAGCTACAGAACCTTTACTACTGATCCATGTCTCTAACTGGACCCTGGTTCTGACCCAAGTCAGGACTCTGGTTGTGCTGGAGGTCAGAGGTCACGCTGGTCTGACCTCCGAGTTACAGAGGGAAGCTGGGAGGAGCCGCTGGTTACCGTGGTAACCTGGTTACTGGGTCAGCAGGTCAGGAAAGATCTGCTTATCCTGACCCGGTTCTGGTTCTGATTGCTGCAGCAGCACTTAAAGATTCTGGACCATTCTGACCCGGTTCTGACCCGACCCAGACGTCTTTCATGGAACCGGGTCGGAACCAGAGGTTCTAACCGTTTAGGTACCAAACCTGTTGATCAACCGTCTGGTTCTGGTTCCTGTGTTACAGCGGCCCGGTTCTGGCCCGGTTCTGCTGAAGCAGAAACATGCTGGGCTTTCTGAGGCCCCTGACTGGTCCAGCTAGGACTGTCAGTTACCATGGTAACACTCAAACCGGACCCACAGGAGTCAATCGGACCTCCAGGTACCAGCGGTTCTGATGGCATCTGGAGGTGATGCTTCCTGGACCGGATCTGACCCGGTTCTGATGATGCAAGGCGCCGCCTGTTGGACGAGCAATGGAACTGCTGGACATCTGGATCAGAACCGGTTCTGAGACGGGTCAGAGATCCAGAACCAGAACCAGAACAGTTCTGATTCTGGATCATCAAGACCTGAGGGACAAACCCAGCAGCCTCAGAACCAGTCAGAACATTGGGTCTCCGCTCCAGACTGTCCTCCATCAGAACCGGTCCGTACTAATCTGATCGGACCCGTCCGGTACCGGTCCGGTCTGTGACCCGGTACCGGGCCGGTCTCTGAACCAGACAGCGTTCCGTCACCCGAACCCATCTGTCTGACCGGTCCAGTCTGACCCGCCCGGTTTTGGTCCGGTCTACGACCCGTCCTGAAGCGGGCCGGTCTGACCCGGTTCCGGTCTCTGACCCGGTTCCGGTCTGGTCTCTGAAACACACCCGGTTCTCCTCAGTCTCTCTACTCGTCGTCGTCCTCGTCTTCCTCGTCTTCCTCTCCCTCTTCATCCTCCTCTTCCTCGCCGCCCTGAGCTGAAGAGTCTGGGTTCCTGGCGAAGGTTCCTCCTCCGCGGTAGGCGACCATGTCCTGAGCAGAGGGTTAGGGTCAGAGGTCAGGGTCAGAGGGTCAGGGTCAGAGGTCATGGTCCTCCCCCCCGGTCCCGGTCCGGTCCTCACCCGGTCGTATTTCTCCCTCAGTTTCTGCGCCTTCTCCTCGTATGGCTGCTTCTCAGCCTGGCCCAGTTTGCTCCACATCTCCCCCAGTTTCTTGGCGCAGTCGCCGATGGACAGACCTGGAAACTGCTGCTTCACACTGGGCCGGTACTCACTGCAGAACACGAAGAAGGCCGACCTGGGGGGGCACAGGGGTCAGGGGGGGACCAGGACCGACCAGAACCAGCAGCAGGTCCAGTCCTCTGAACCACCACATCCCCCTGCAGTTACTCACGGCGGCCTCTTGGGGGCGTTGGGGTCTTTCCTCTTGCGTCCTCTCTTACCGAAGCCTTTGGGTGGAACATAGTCCCTCATCTCACGGTTGTAACGAACCTTGTCGGCCTTCGCCATGTCCTCAAAACGCTTCTTCTCCCCGGGGGAAAGAGCCTGGACAAGAGGACAAGATGAGACCAACTAGAGGACAAGATGAGACCAACTGGAGGACAAGATGAGACCAACTNCACCACAATACACCATCTTGAGGACAAGATGAGACCAACTAGATGACAAGATGAGACCAACTGGAGGACATGATGAGACCAACTTGAGGACAAGATGAGACCAACTAGAGGACAAGATGAGACCAACTAGAGGACAAGATGAGACCAACTAGAGGACATGATGAGACCAACTGGAGGACAAGATGAGACCAACTGGAGGAGCGGCTGAGCGCGGCGGGGGGACAGGGTGTGTCGAGCTGGGGGGGGGGGGGTGGGGGGG
>CAEGAF010086309.1:0-55939 GCA_903067075.1 Micropoecilia bifurca | reverse complement strand
CTGTTGTTCGGCCCGTAAGCACAGACAACAGTCAGAACCCGTCCCCCCACCCGTAGGCGGAGGGAGGCTACCCTCTCGTTCACCGGGGTAAACCCCAATGTTTTGTTTTTTATTATTAAATATATAGAGATTTCAAGTTGCTCAAATAAGCTTCTAATTGCTTTTTACCCAGAATGCGTAGTGATTGAAAACATGAAACCAAAATTCAGTTTCCATCTTTGAATCATTGCACATTTGGTCATGTATTCAGTGTTTTAAATTTTGAATTGTACAAAATGCAGGTTAAAAACTATATGTTCTCACTCTTCCATGAACTTGTGTTAGTTGGCAGAAGGTCGTGGACATCATCCAATGACAAATTGAATCCCATCAGACCATCACAAGTGCAAAAGTATAGCAGCAAGTTGATGCTTATAAGGTAGTAAAGGCCTGTTTTCCTACTGCACCACTATCTTTGAGTCAGTAAAACTATAATTAGGGTAAACAAAAGTGATAGAATGAGGGGGAGACTGGTGGAGTCCAGCCCTGCACAATATTTTTAAGAAATACTATCATTACCAATACTAAAGATACTGCACAGACAACCAGTCTCGCACAGGTTTATTTACAGTAAACCAATGTGTCACTGTTAATTTGCTGAATCTATTTTCAAGCCTGAAAACTGCTGCATGCTGAGTTTTTCATAATGAGGCCCGGTTTGCCCAAGATGGCGCGGCCCCAACTGTTTGGTTCGTGACTCAGCCGAACTGTCTATGACTCCCTGTGACACCTGTGTGACAGACTGAAGTCACTCCCTGCCTGTTTATAACACTGTAAGTCGAAGAATCAGACAGGAGTCAGAGGCCTGTGCCCACACAGAGCCGAGGCGGCAGTAAACTGATTACAGCGCCAGCCTAGACCCATTAAATCTCCGTGTCACCCTGCAGACCTCATGCAGAATCCCCGCATGTCGCCACATGTAGCGTGTTGTTCATCATCTGTTTTGTTATTCTCTTCTCATTCCAGGGCTTCTGCTCATGGCTTTCATCTCTTTACCATATGAAGTAAGTCAACGCACTGAAGTTTGTTCTGAAATAATTTTTCATCCCCCTCTAATCTCAGCTGGTGTCACCATCCAATGTAAAGTCTAGGTTGCAGCTCTTTTAGCAGCTCAGTAACCCTGGCTGGGTTTATGTGGCTTTCTGCTGGATGTTTGCATTAACTCAAGGCTGACTGCACTTGGCTGTTTTAGCCTGTAAAATGGTTCTTTTAATGGTATCCATGGTTTCCATAGTATTGTGGTGGCGTTTGGGTGCTGCTGTTTTTAGCTCACATGTCAGCGGCTCACCCAGGGATCTCCAGGGAAAAGCAAACCCACCCTGAAAGTTCGCAATGTGTGGCCTGCATTCAACCCAGAACACACCGCTTACCTCATCTTCCTGAACTTTCTGCCCAGGAATCTACATCTTTTAGCTTTAATATTACAACAAATGTTTCACTCATACTGACTTTGAAGCTGCAGATTTTCACCTTTGTCAAGCACTAAGCTTAGATTAAACTGTTGTTGTTTTTGTCCAGAGGGCAAAGATAGTCAAATAAAAAGCACTTGCAGACCCTTTTTTTCTTATTAAATGTAAAACATTGTGTGACATTTATTGCATCTGTTTAAATAATAAGACTACAACATCCAAGATTTTATTGAAGCAACCAAAATAGCGGGATAATTTTAAATGCAAATCATAAAACAGGTTATTTCTTGATAATTTTTCATGTTTTCTAATGTGGGTTATTGTTTTCTCAGCCCAAGAGTTGTTGGATGTTTGTGGTCTTACAATAATACCAAATTACGACAAATGCAAATACCTGGACTGTGACTAAGAAACTTTTGTATATTATTTGTCTGTGAAATCTGTCAATCTTAAAGAAATAAAAAGAATATTATTCACCTGTGTTTACAGATCATATTTGCCTATCAGACCAAAACCTTAGATTGAGCTTAAAAGCCAATCTCACTTGTCAAACCTGAACTGTAAACTAATTGTTTTTTTTTAATCCTTAAACCATGAATTTGGCCATGTGAGAACTTCATATTTGTTAACTCAGAAACAGTTTCAAGTACTTACTTTCAGTTCTGAAGAGTGTATATTTTGGATAGGAGTTTCATCCATATATTTTATGTGTGCAGGGATGAGGAGCTCCGCAGCAAATGCGGCATCGACGCAGTCACATACCTGTCCTTCCAGCGCCACATAATACTGCTCATGACGGTGGTTTCCCTGCTCTCCTTGGCTGTAATCCTGCCCGTCAACTTCTCCGGGAACCTCCAGGGTACAATGGGTTTTTAGGCAATTATGCAAGGAATGCTGTGCATCACCCTAAACGCACCATTCCCACCTTAAAACATTGACATAGCAGCTGTGGGAAATTCTTCAACAGCTGGTCAGAATTTATGGGAAGGTGGATGAAGTTAAATGCAGGGTAACCCTAAAGGAAAATCTGATAGAGGATGGAAAAAAGACTTGAAACAAAGGGTGGAGGGGTTACTTTTTAACTGCAAAAGTACTCTAAACGTTTAGCTAGAGCAGCAATGAGCAGATTCTGATTAAAGTATATTCATGTATTAGAATGACCTAGTCAAAGTTCAAACCTAAATTCAACTTTCTTTGGCAAAATTGTTGCTGAAATTCATCAAACTTGACTGAATGTTATCATTTTATTAGCATAAATTTTAGTTTCTACATGTAACTTACCCCTGACTAAGAAGATTGAATGAAAATGCAGGTCACACTTCTCAGATTTTTATTTGTAAAAATTTGATAACCATGTATCTACTTCCTTCCTCTTCAAAATTGAGGGGCTATTTTGTGTCTTATCACATACAATTCCAGTAAGATACATGTAAGCTTGTGGTTGTATCAGGACAAAATGTGGAAAAGTTAAAGTGAGGATTAAAACTTAAAATAAAGATCCTGCTCTATATATAATAGCAGGTTTTTTACATACTGGTGAGAAGGCGACCCAGGCCAGAATAGAAACTGCTTCATTTCCTTCTGGTCCACACAGGCAGGTGTTAAGAGCAGCCTGAAGTGAATAACCAGCTGCTAAATGGCAACAGAAATCCTTTCTGGCAGCTGTGTGTTTATTTTGTAGGACGCACAACAGGATGAAGGCAGGGACCTTTTTATGGCTTCTGTGGGGAACTGAGCTGGTTTCTCCCAGCTGTCATCTTATGGACTGATGTGTCACCCTCTGTTAAATAAACTAATGCAGGCTGCCATAGCAATGGCAAACAAAGGCTGGCCCAAATTAAACCAGACATGGCTGACATGTGAGGACATTGTGTGAAATTCATATAACTGAACATGAGTTTGCTTTAATTGTGCCTCGCCCTCCAGACAAGAGTGGTGGGATTTTCTTTTTAAGCTATGACCAAATTGAAATGTATGTCATGTGGCATTATGTCTACAGGAGACGATCCCGAAGATTTTGGAAGAACAACACTTGCTAATGTTAGCGCAACGTAAGTGCGAGACAACATGGATGACATCACACCTCATGAAACAAACCAGAGGTATTGAAAAAAAAAGTGTCTGTAACTGTTGTGTTATTTGTGTGCTTCAAAGGGACAGCTTTCTTTGGCTGCACAGCGTCTTTGCTCTGGTGTACTTCATCATCACTCTGCTGTCCATGGCTCACCACTCTGCAAAGCTGGAACACAGAGAGGATGAAAAGGTCTGTCAGCATCACATCACATCAATCCCTACAAGAAAAACACTTCCCCGCTGTGCCTTCATTGTATTTTGTACCTACCTAAATGGAAAACATAGCCTTAGATTGCTTTCAATGTAATCTGAGATATTAACTTATGTTATGTACCGTCATAAAACATTTTTTTTATATTGTTTTAAAATGAGCCTAAAGTAGTTATTATCTATACTTCTCAGAATATATCTAGAATTAACATAAAATGTACACTCAAAATGGAGATTACAGGAACAATCAATGTCAAGAAAAACAAAATCAAGAATTAAAGTTATTATTTTTTACTTTACTTTTTTTTTTTCTTACTCTCCCCATCATTCACTAATTCAGTGGAGCCCAAAGTCGATCCTCGAGGCCTGGCACCCTGCATGTTTTGGTTCTCTCGCTGGTGGTAGTAACAACCTTTTCAGCATGTCAATGTTCTTCTTAGGTCTTCTAACGAGCCTCATTTGATCCAACTGCGATAAACCAGGGAGGGAACTAAAACATGCAGGATGCCAGCCCTCCAGGTCTGACTTTGGGCACCACTGCACTAATTATTGGTCCATCTTGCCCTTTATCGAATGATGGCATGCAAACAGCTGTTGGTGTTATCACAAAAAGGCGGTCACTGCTTCTTACAGGGTGAAATTTTCTGTCTGAAGTTTGCATTTAGCAGGTAGAGTTGTACATGTGTTATTGTGCATCTGTTTGCAGCCATTTTTATGTGAGTGTAGACACTGACTTGAAGGTCATGGACAGCAACATCTAATTTGAATATAAAGTGACAAGAGGGCCCAGCTCATTGTGAAATTAGATCAAAATCAGCAGAACTGATCTGACTAAAATCTCATTATCTAGGAAGGATTTTGTCCAAACTTGTTCAATAAAGCAGGATGGGTCACCTTTAATCTCTGAGAAAACTACAGAGGCGGTCAGATCTAGCTCCATGGATTTCTAAACCTTTCATAGATAGCTCCATAGATTTCTAAACCAAACAAAGGCTGCCTCTGAACAAAGAAGGAGCAATCATCTCAGCACAAACAGAAATGCAACTTTCCTATCAAAAGGAGTAGACAGAAACATCTTCTTAAAAAGAGTAGACAAGCACAATACACACTCCTTCCTGGTCACCAACAAGATCTCCCCACCATGGAGTAACATAAAAAAATAAATAAATAACAAGAGGTACTTGGTAAAATCAGACCCTGAAAGGGTTTAGTGGTTTCACTTATGTTCTATGAATATTGTTGAAACTGATTTTACTCTAGTTTGAGGAGTAAGGGTGTTGACCTATTTCTCATTTAAAGAAGCTCAAGTCGTTATTTTCATTACTAAGCTCTTATTTTTGCTACTTTCCTTCTGCGTTTTATTCATCCCAAAACATTTATCGTTTCCTTATCTGTTGAAGATGTTACAAGTGGGGGCTCGTCCAGCATCTTTTGAATGAAAAGTGTTGTGGTGGGATGAGTAATCCAGTTTGCTTTGTGTGCTTTTTTTGTTTTCTGAGGTAAGGTGGCTGTTGGTGTGGTAGGATAGAGGGGGCTCACTGGATCCAACAGTCCTATGTTCAGATTGGTCCATGTGGTCTCCTTTCTTTTTTTTAAATTTTGGCTGACACATCAGAATGAGCGTTAAGTCATTGTGGCTCTGTAAAACCATTGTTTTCTGGTTCAAGTAAACAAGGCATCCTTTGACCTAAATAAGTTTGTGGCAAGCTGGATAAATGCAGGAAAACAGATTTGAGCGTGAACTATTGTTGCTGAAGATTTGTCACAGGGTGGGCTTTATGTACCCTGATATTGAGGGAAGATGTTGGGTTCATGCAGAGGATGGAACATCCTCTGTGCCTGCCTCTGGGAGGACAGATGAACCTGTGGTTGAGAGAAAAACTCCTGCCACGAGTGTGAATGAGGAGGGTTAACCAATCACTCTGTCACGTTACGATCCGTTCTCTGTGGAGTCATCATTGGGTTCCCGGTTAAAGCTAAGATTAGACTGATTTCACTTGGAGACAGAAGAAAAAGAACGGGAATTCCAGTTCTGAAGAAAGTTGGTTGTTGAAGTTGCTTGAAGCTAAAACATCTATAAAACTTTGTGAACCAGAAGTAAGAAAATCTTCAGTTCTTCTTCATTTAATGAAGGTTTGGCAACCTTAGCGGGAATGTTTGACGTCTGTAAACATGTCTTGTTAGTTCCAGTGTTCCGTGAGATAGAAGTTGAAAGTTATTTTGGAGTTTTTGAATGAATTGGAATGGCATTAAACTAGCCACAGGATGTGAAGGCTGTACTTCAATCTAAACAGGGGGTGTTGCATTCATTTTCATTTTCACATCTGGATCATGAATGTCCTTAAATGTATTTTGCCAGTTGTGTGGATAAAGCTACTTGGGAAATTGTTAAAATATTTTGGCTTTCTCTGCAATTCAATGAGTGCACCTTAAAATTAATTAATTTCAATATTTTCACATCCATGTGATTAGTATGCAAATAAAAACTTATTTGATTTTATGTAAAACAACATTTAATATTTAAGCACAAACCTGCTGTCTTGAAGTTCCATGTATGTGGCTGGATTTGGCCCATGGGCCTTGAGTTTGACACATGATCTAAACTAACAGGCTCAATAAACTGTATTATTTGCTAAGGATAGTTTGTCATACAGCAAAATGAAAGTTGCCATTTTGAGAGCATATGAGTTAGTGCCAGAGGATTTCAGGAAGTGTTTTCACTACAGTTTTTCTATTGATGGCTGAAATGTCAAGTGAAAGATGTTGATTCTCTCCAACAGTTGATGTACAGATAGACTGATCAAATAGTGGTTTTATCTAAATGAGGAAAAAGTAACCACTTTAAAAGAAGCGGTAATTTTTGCAGATGAGTTTTCCTTGACTCATCAAATCGCCCGGAGTAGCTTTGATTTCATCCAGATAAAGCTAGAAGTGATGGTTTCTAATGGCTCTGTTTTTTCTGTTTTCCCTTTGACAAAGTCTGCGAATAAATGTTTTTCTGTCTAAAACCTGATTATCTCGCAGCTGACTGTGATGCATATAAATGTAAACATCTAAGATGATCTGACCAGCTCACTATCACATACTCCACCTTGATCTCTACACGGTATCAGAAAGTGCTTGAGGAAAACTGAAGATCATCTCTAAACAACAAAACCATCATGAAGCAGAACAGGACCATGCAAAATGACAATGACCCAAAATCCACCCACAACCTAAACAATCTTGAGTTGATAGCTGAGCAACTTTTCCTTAGATACAATTATTTTCAAAGACCTTAATATTACACGTCATAAACTAAACAGTTGATGAAGCAAGGTCATAAAAATGTTTGCATTTCAATTAGAAAAGAATATTTAAGTTTATGAACGTTATTTGGCAGTACACCTCTATTCGTATAGTTTTCTTTAAATCTAAAAATTTACACTCTTAGAAGAATTTATGTATGGCAGGAGGATTTTAATTCTCTGTATCAAACATAATTTTATGATACATTTATTCCAAAACATTTAAACTGGGTGTTTTTGTGTTTCATGTTGCAGGGTTCCAGGACGCTGATGATCACCTCCATTCCCAGAGAGATCTCAGACCCAGGACTCATCACCAAGCACTTCCAGTACTCATTTTTCTTCTCTAGTTTCTTGTTAGGTCAACTTAAATCCTTTATTATGTTTATCAGTTGGCTCTCCAAGAGGAATAATCAATTTTAAACCTTCACCCACCAGCGAGGCCTACCCCAGCTGCACAGTCACCGACATCCGCTTCTGCTTCAATGTTCACAAACTGATGAAGCTGGACTTAGAAAGGTACGGTCAGCTGTCCTCGACTCAGATGGCATCATTTGAAAGTGGAGTAACATGTTCTGTGTGTCCTGCAGGCGCAAAGCAATGAAAGGCAGGCTGTATTTTGCAACAAAGGCCCAAAAAGATGGGAAGGTCATGATCACGACCCATCCTTGTGCTCAGATATTCTGTTGCGACATATGTGGTTTTGAAAAGGTAGGTTGGGTGAACATTAACTGTACTGTCAACATTGCGTAGGAAGAGTTTTACCACTGGATGGCACTGCAATGCAAAAGTAGCGTTGTGCTAAACGTGGTAAAAAGCTTTCTGAAGTTTGCAGTATTATTTTCTGCAGGTGGATGCAGAACAGTACTACAGCGAATTGGAGGAGAAGTGCACAGATGAGTTTAATGCGGAGAAGCAGCGGATCACCATGAAGAGGCTGGGCATCGCCTTTGTGACTCTCAGAGATGAGAGGATGACGGCCGTGTGAGTAATCAGCAGTACGACCCAGAGCTCCTCTCTTCAGCGGGGAGAGATTGCGATGTTCAGGCTCTCCTTACCGTTGTTGTAAAGCATGATGTCTTGATTTGTTTCCCAGCATTGTGAAGGACTACAGTCGCGTGCGTTGCCGCAGCAGACCCCAGCAGTCGAGCATCACCACTGTGGTGCAGTCGCAGAGATGGGGCGTCAGCTACGCACCTGCTCCAAGTGACATCATCTGGTCTGTATCAGAAATGCAAAACACAGTTTTTCACAAAGCCTCAAGTTGCAACCACAAACTCCTTGTATTCTATGGAGATTTTATGTGAAAGCCCAACAAAACTTCAATCAGAGGAACTTTTTTATAAAAACCTTGAGTTTTTGTATATATATAAAAAAAACTTTCCCTGGTTGATAGTGTCCACCTGTGTGTGTAAATCAATGTTGGTATAAATACAGCTCTTCAGAAAAGAGCTCAGATGTGTTTTAGTGAAGACCCAGCATCACGAGAATAAAGGAACACCACAGACAAATCACAGAGAAAGCTGTGTAGAAAATTAAAGCAGAGTTGGGTTATAAAGCTAAATCTGAAGCTTTAAACATCTGTTAGAGAACGCTGTTCAACCCATTATCTGAAAGTTGCAACCTTACCACATGGATATCCTCCATTTACTGCCCAATTTAGCCATTTTAGATGAAGTAACTAAGAATGCTTCAATGATCCACAACTCGGGTGGGATAATCTCCTGACAACTCTATAAAACTGACTTTGAATTGAAAAGCCACAGTAGAAAGAACGCTATAAGAAATCCCACTTAAACTCTGTAGACTCCATGCAAAATCGTAAGCGTA
The DNA here is from genome assembly GCA_903067075.1 of Micropoecilia bifurca. Taxonomy (NCBI): domain Eukaryota; kingdom Metazoa; phylum Chordata; class Actinopteri; order Cyprinodontiformes; family Poeciliidae; genus Micropoecilia; species Micropoecilia bifurca. The sequence goes on along the minus strand of CAEGAF010086309.1, from coordinate 47,091 downwards.
GCAGAAAACTCAACTTGAACACACTATTACCATCATAAAAGATGTTGGTGGCGCCATCATCATGAGGTAATAGATTTCTTCAGCAAAGCCAGGCCACTTGATCAGGATAATTCAGTAGATGGATGGAGCTAAACGTAGGGCAATCCTGTAAGAAAACCTGTTAGAGACGTGAGACTGGAGGTTGGAGGCTCACTTTCCACTAAGACAACTAGAAATGTTCAAATTCAATCCAACTGAGTCGTATTTTCCAAAAACTGCCGTATTTACATAAATGGTACATTCCCACAAAAAAAATTTGTAGCTCTGAAAGCAGCAAAAAAATGTTTTCACTGAGTGTCTTAAAGTGGTTGAATATAAATGCCACTTTAAGTAAATATAATGTCTGTGAAAGTGATGGGACTTTTTGGAATTTGAAAAATGTGTATCATATTACTTTCATTTTGCAATTTTGCACAAATTTGTGCTATTTTATGACAGGGGTCACTGTGTGGCCTTGTCACTGTTGCTCTTACAAAGTCAAAAAGAACATGTTTTTGATTACAAACACAATAAGAAATGGTCATTTTAAGAGTTTTTCTGTAAATTCTTATGCATAATCTGCTTTAAATATCAAACTATGCTACCTATCTTTCTTAATCTCCTTTATAAATGGCTCACATCATTCTACATTTTTTCTTTTGTAATTGTTGATTCATTTTCTTCTTAATCTGAAAATAGAAATAAATGTATGTTTCATTTTGATTTCATAAAACATTTTGTGTATAAAAAAATCAACTTCTGGCAAGTTTTATCTTCTAGCAGCAGAGGCAGTCATGGCTTTTTGAAAGGAAAACACGGCTGGCCCCTGGTCCGTGACATAAAATCCCAATCAAATCCACTGATGTTTTTGATTTTGTCATGTCAGATAAAACGCAAACAAAAAATGTAAACTGGGGGTCAAAAAGATTTAATTTCAGCTCTTGGCAGAACACAGAGCTGCCAGCATCCCACATCAATATTACCATAATCCGCGTCACAAAGGTTTACAGATCACACTTTATCCTTTTATCTACTTTCATCTGTTCTCTGTAACCTTTTTTATTGTGTTCAACTCTCAGCGCATGGCACTGTAGTCGCCATATACCGTTTTTATACGGTTCATACTGTCCCAGTATGAACCGTATAAACCCTTCACGACATAAACTCAGTTGCAGCACAGCAGATGTAGTAATCCAACCTGCATGTCTTCTCACTGTGGGAAGAAAGTGGAGCACTCAAAGGAAAACCACAACAACACAGTTCTTAAGTCTAACACCTAATTTTCAGTGTCTCTCTCACGCAATTTGGAGACATTACCCCATAATCAGGCCTGACATTTTTGGCATATTTGGGACTCTGGGAAAGAAAAGTGAATCATCTGAAATTCGATCATCTCCGCTGGATTTGGAAAACTGTCTTTTTTGATGCACAGTTGTGAAGATGATCTAAGGAGGTGGTAAATATAATGTCTGTGAAAGTGACGGGACCAATGCTGATCTGTGTTTCCAAACCATCTTTGAAGTTATGCTGGTTATTTAGGAAAAGAGTCGCCATTTCTGCTCTTTCTCTCAAACCAAAGCTCTACATCTTTACATCTCCAGGGAAAACCTGGCCGTCTGCGGCTCTCGCTGGTGGCTGCGATGCGTCCTCCTCAACATCCTCCTCTTCCTGCTGCTCTTCTTCTTCACCACTCCTGCCATCATCGTGAACACCATGGACAAGTTCAATGTCACGCGACCCGTGGAAAGTTTGAGGGTCTGTGTTTTAAAGTACTTAAGAGCTTTATTTCAGACTTCTTGGATCATGTTGAATAACCACACTTGTCTCCTGCACAGAGCCCGATCATCACCCAGTTCTTTCCAACCTTCCTGCTCTGGGTCTTCTCAGTACTCCTGCCTTTCATCGTCTATTACTCTGCCTTCTTCGAGTCCCACTGGACCAGGTACTCACCCTGCTCTCAACTTTCTTTTCCTCCTTTTCTAAATTGGACATTCTGCTCCTTGTCTTCTTCCAACAGGCCCTTCATCTGTATCTGCTTGTCCCTTCAACTCCCTTCATTTATTATTTATCTTTCTTTTACCCTCTTGGTTTTTTTTCTGCTCTTTTCCTCCTTTTCACTGTCACTCTGCCTGCACTGTTATTCTGGGCAGGTTGTCATAGAGATCTTCATGAGAGAGTAATGAGATGCGCTGTAGTCGCCATGCGCCATTTTTTTAATTTTTATTTTTTTTATTTTTCTGTGCACGGGGACTCGCTGAAAGAGGAGCAGAACAACCGCGTGTCGGGAGAAAACCTTCATGCTGCACCTATGAGCACCGTTTCTTTACATAACCGCCCACACAAACGTTTGTGTGCAGGCGTGATATGTGAAGGAGCGAATGCAAATCAACTATTTACTGGAGGGAGAAAAATGCAGAATGAATCTAACAGAATTATAACATTTAGACTGAGCTGAATGTACGTTTCTAATGTTTTTTTTTTGTTTTGTTTTTTTGTCTCATTGTACACTGGTGTAATGTCTCAGGTCGGTTGAAAACCAAGTGACGATGCACAAGTGTTTTTTGCTTCTGGTCTTCATGGTGATCATCCTCCCCTCACTTGGTCTGTCCAGGTAAAATTAGAACAAAAAGCACAAATTTATCTTAATATTAATATTCTCTAAAGAAATATTTCACTAATATCACATGTTTTATGTCTGCTAGATGTCCTGATTTTATGCATTTGTTGCAGCCTTGACCTCTTCTTCACTTGGCTGTTTGACGTCAACTTTCTGGAGGAGAAGGAAATCAAATTCCAGTAAGGTTGCTTTTTTTAATTCAAATTTAAAGAATAAACTGAAGTGCCTTGAAAAAGCATCAACAGTCACTGAACTGTTTTACATTTTGTCACATTGTATCTATAAATCTGAGTACATTCATGGGATTTTGCCTGACTGACTGGCACAAGGCAGTGAATAATTGGGAAATGGAGGGTAAAAATTCTCGGTTTTCAACGTTATGGACTCCATTTATAATCAGTTCCCTGAGTTGATACTTTGTAGAGTCATTGTTTAAGTGTTTTGGGATATGACAATGTCAGCTTTACACATTTAAGGATGACAGTTCTTTAAAAAAAATGTCTCAAATCAGTTTGAGCTATCAGTCCGATTGAATGGACAGCATCTGTGAACATCAATTTTTAATCCCAGCCATGAATGCTTAATTTAATTAAGCACTGAACTTTGACTTGGCCGTTTCAAAACACAAATATGCTTTTATCTGAATCCTCCCAATGCAGTTCTGGTTGTATGGTTAAGGCTGACAGCATGCTAGAAGGTGCATAGACCCTGGAAATATTTAGACTTCTACCTATTTTATTATTACACACTCCCTTGTTGGTTTATCACATAAAAACCCATAAAACCTGTTTGTATTAAAACAGCATTTATCTTTTTTTTTTAATAGGTGTGTGTTTCTTCCTGACAACGGTGCATTCTTTGTAAATTACGTCATCACATCGAGTCTTATCGGAACGTCGATGGAGTTGCTTCGAATCCCGGCGCTGACGGTTTATGCACTGCGCCTCTGCTTTGCCAAATCCCAGGCTGAGCGGATTCACCTGAAGAGGGTTAGCAGAAGTATTCCTTTACGTTTTAGTGCAAACTTTTAATTGTAAAGATATCAAATAAAACCTACTGAGTTCAACTTTTTTACATCTGCAGAGTCAAGCGTACGAGTTCCAGTTTGGCCTGGAATATGCCTGGACCATGTGTATCTTTGCTGTCAGCATGACCTACAGCATCACGTGTCCCATCATTACACCCTTTGGTGAGTGACATGCAATTACCCTCTTGTATCATCATCTAACCCTCTTTTCTCAGCAGTTTCAGTTCCTCCGTCCTCCCTCTTAGTCACTGTGTATATGCCGGCCTCCCCCTAACACACACTGTGTGAATATGCTGCTGTAGTCCCAGACACAGTGAGCTGCAAGCCAGACGCCCACTACACTCCTGCGTCAGCCCAGAACTCACCAAGCCTCTATTTACTTCTGCTGTCCGATCCAGCTACTTTTTTAGACTAAACTTTGCTTTTGCAGAAGCTATACATGCCGTTTTACAAAAACTGTTGTAAAATGCACAGACCGAGCGGTTGTGCAGAAATATTGGTTTTCCAGGAACCAGACATTTTTGACTACATTTTGCTCTGGTCTTGGCTTTCTAGATGTCTTTCTAAGCTCATCTGTAAAATGTAAAGTTAGAAAGGTTCCCAAATTAACTGAACGAGTTTTCTTCACAGAAACATTTAAGTTGCAGTGTATGGTACTTTGTGTGTTTATAGCCCTTTTGTATTTTTTCATCTAAAAATGTACGGATTTTACTGTATTTTGTTGGGATGTTGAACATATATTGTAACAAACTGTTCAAACTAATATATGTCCTTATTTTAAGCAACATTCAAGTTCAATGTGCATGTTTCTTTATTCATCCAGGCCTTTTTTTACTTTGTCAAAACTTGATCATATACATTAATGTGAAACTTGTAAATGTTTAGCCAGCCTTTCATTTCGTAATTCTCCTTTTTCAACAAGACGGAAGGACGACATCCACTTTGTTTTTCTGCAAAACTAGGTAACCTAGTGTAATTCCACTTCACTTGTCCCTCCAGGTCTCCTCTACGTGATTTTGAAGCACATGGTCGATCGATACAACATCTACTACGCTTACGTTCCCACCAAGCTCAACCAGAAGATCCACAGAGCGGCGACCAGCCAGGTCATCGTGGCTCCAATCCTCGGCATGTTCTGGCTGCTCTTCTTCTCCGTCCTCAGATTAGGTGCTTTCTTTTTTTAAGTTTAACCTTCTCTGTCAGATAATTAAGGTACGTTGGAAGTAATTCCTGCTTTTGTTCTGGACTTTCACAGGTCCAATACATCCCATCACCTTGTTCACATTAGCATCCCTCATCTGTTGTATTGCCTGCTGTCTTTTCCGTATATGGCTTCGAAAAACTCCAGACAAGTCAACAAGCTACCAGGTCTGCCTTGATTTACTGACGGCTATAAACTTCAGTGTGAGAAGTATTTTTGAGCCCTTACTTTTTCTTTTTTCAGATGTCTGATCAGCCAGCTGCAGAGACGTTCTCTGATGCAGACCGAAGCACAGTGACGTCAACCACCACCTCCAGTGTAGAGCACTTCATTTGCTTTTAATGTTACATGACATGTGATGTTTTAAAATAATTATTACAGCAACAGATGTTAGACGTTAGATGTCAACACCCTGCAAAAATTAGTCAGGGTCCATAAACATTTTCACAATTTACTACAACCAACATCAGTGTGTTTTATGGCACTAGTGGCACTAATATGGCACAGTTGTAAAGTGTAAGCTTTTTTTTTAACAGCTGAAAGTCTAAGTGTGTATATTTGACCCTTGGTGCTTAAAATTTGTAGAACCACCTTTTACTACAACTACATCTGCCATTCCGCTTTGCAAAATTGATTATATGAGACATTTTCAGCTTTAGCCATGTGTTAATTTTGTGTGCTGAAAATGTAGATACACTGCAAATGAAATGAAGGCTAAGATCAGGTTGTGAAAACCTTTGAATCGCCATTGAATTTGTCCACATATTCATCATCTTTTTTTTTTCTTCTCCCTCAGCTGTTTGTTGCATCCGTGTTGCTGGAGCCGGAGCTGGCTTTAACTCCGATGCCTTCTCCGGCTCACCACGGCTACGGCGCCATGGCCAGGTCCCAGAGTTCAGGTCACGGACCGGTGGCGGGAGCAGAGGCCGAAGAGGAACACACCCAAAGTCGTGAGACTGAGCTCAGAGACCCTGCAGAGCTCTACTGCTCCAGCCCGCTCATGGAGAGCCCCACAGGCTACCAGTGACTGCAGCTCCCACTTAAACTAATCCCCATGTGTCCAGTTGTGGTGGAGCGCAGATTACTCAACGCTGCATCTTCACCACTGACCTCGGACTCTAATTTAACCGCGTCAGACACTGAGACAAGATAAATATTACGTGAGGGCATGAAGAATCTAAAACAAAAGCAGAACTATTTAAAACGGAACATTCAAAAAGAAAGCAGCTAGCCAAAACTTTGTCCGAACCTGCTGTGTACGCACGTTAAGATCAAGCTAATGTACAATTAACATAAAAAAAAACAACCTGATTCCGTCACCTACGGTTTCATTTGAAAGTTAAGAAGGCTGAAAGAAGCAGGCTTGGAGGTGATACCAGACAGACACGCTCCATGCTGTGCAACTGGAACACGAGTGGAGTTGAAAGTTCCCACCACAGTGGGCGGTGTGAGCAGGCTTGCCCCGGCAGACTGACAGAGCGGTCCGGCCATGGGTGATATGTGCTTCCTCTGCGAGGCTGAGGGTGAGGGCAGCGAGTTGTGAAGCCATCTGCCGTGAGCGCAGACAGACGGATGGCAGAGTGGCTCTTTCAGATGGACTGTAGTATATGTACAGTCTCTCCGTAGAGGCAGAAACAGCCTAAGGCTTATTGTAATTCATCTCAACATGAGGTTGCTATTTTTGCTACTGTATTTTTGGTGCTGTTCATGTAAAAGCTTTATCCTGAAAGGTGGTGGGTACCTGGCTTTCCCTTCTTCATTAAAAAAAATACTACTTCTGCCTAAACTGTGTACTAACTCTAGTAGTTTTTTTATTTTAGACTCTCGCAGAGAGTCTAGGGATCAAATTGTGACCTCCCAATAAATTTGAATATCATCAAAAAAAAAATTTGGTAAAACTTTCTTTACCATAAAACTGACATCAGACAGTCATAAATATGACATGGCACCTGTCATGAACAAAAATGACTCTTCATAAATGTTTACATAAATAATGACACTTTTAATGCAAAGCTCCATTAAAATTTGCATTAAAAGTCATTTAAAAGTGTCAGCTTTGCATTAAAAGTGTCATTATTTACCAAATGACACTTCATGACAACAGTCAAACATTTATGAAGAGTCAGTCATGTTCTTGATAGGTGTTATGCTTATGATGGTCTCATGTAGGTCTTATGCACACCTTTTCCAGTAAAGTGTTATTGTTAATATTTCAGTAACACTAGTATATAGATACATTATACAAAAACTTTTGCAGTTTAGGATTTAGATCTAATTTGATGAATAAATGTAATACTTAAAACATCTTTGTGCAGTGACTCATGAAGTACAAACTTTATGAGCTGCAGATTTCAATCAATGTTTGTCCAGGTTTCTGCTTGCAACAGTTCATCCTTCCACAAAACTTTCCACTGATATCTTTCTGTTTTTCACCCTATGTAAATTTGTGTGTATAGAATGAATGAGTTTCACTTTTTGGTACCAATAACTAAGAGCTAAAACTTTGAATGTTCTAATTTAAAGGGATACACCTGTGATTTAAAGCTTAATCCAAATGTGTATTTATATATTTTTGCTTGTTTTTGTTGCCCCTTGCATTGCTTTAATTCATTATGAGTGGTGAAAGGTGGTTTAGCATATTTTACACGGCCTTGTAAGATAGACAATCAAGAAAACTAGACCAACTCTTATCCACAAAAGAGCCGATGTTCTGCACAAGACTATTTCCTGGAGGCAAAATGAGCAAACGTACACCAACTTCTGCACTCATTGTCACTCCAGGTAAAGCCTTTTACTGAAGTCAAATGCTGAAAAATTTAAAAAATATATATTTTTAGTTTGAGTTCAATTAAAAACTTGAGTTTTTTTTTTCTTCAGTAGTATCCTAACTTATCTCCCCTAAGAATCCATCCAAAATAAATGAAGCTGAAACATTTTGTTATTCAGAGGATTTTTTTTTATTTATTCTACCATCAAGAATTATGTCCAAAACTTGTTTGCAAGGCATTCCAGGAAAAAAAAAATTTGTCCACCATCACAAACATAAATTTGCGGAGTTTTGAATGCAGGTGGTGAAATATTACAAAAATAATCATTATATTGAGTGTACTGACATTTTTTTCGAAAACTTCCGAGATCATACTACTGCATGCTTTATTTCGTTTGAGGTTGTTTTCCACTTTTTAACCTGGGGCAACAGTAAATGTGGATGGTGCTGAATTTCACAGAAACACTTAAAAACAAAATCAATCGGTTCTTCTCCTAATTGCTTTACGTTGTATGAATATAAGCTCATGCAAAAACTGCTAAACTCAATCATTTCCATGATTCATGTGAAATGTCTGAATTCTACCCATTTCTACAAATTGTATTTACAAATGCCAGATGTGAAGGTTTTCAGAAGAAATGGATTTCACCACCTCTGAAGCTCTCAGATCGGTTTGTTTGTGTAAACCTGTTTCTTCAATACTCCTGTGGTACAATTTACTTTGTGTCATGCTCCAAATACAAGCAGTAAAATTTCAACCCATCCATGTTCTATGGTTTCATTTGCACAGGCTTTCTGGCAGACATCTACATTTTATTGCAGATTCCTGCAGTAAAATGCAGATTGGGATAGATGGCACAGTCTTAATCCCCAAATTAATTTTTCCTTTTCGCTTTTTTTTTTTTTTTTTTTTTTTTTTGGGCCTTGTCTCTCTTTTTTCTCTTTATTAATTCAAACCATGTAAAAAGAAAAGCAACTCATTAAAAAACACTTGGAAAGTTATGATAAACATCAGTCACGGTCTGGTTAAGAGAGACTGCTACATTTTTTTTCCATCAAAGAAGTGACCACTTATTAAAATGTTTTCATGGTGTCTTCTTGATTTTATTTATCTTTGCAGATAAATAATTGTTTATTTTTATCTTAGAGATCCCAACATCTTAAGCCAAAGTCTTTTTCAGATGAAGTAACCTCAAAGTATTTATACTTACGTAAGGTTTTCATGTTGTCACGTTACACCCATAAAATTCAACATCTTTCAGTGAGACTTTATGTGATAGAGCAACTCAAGGTTGTGCATAATTGTTTAGATTTTTGTGCTGATCAATCGCATAAAATCCCACTTTGTCAAAAAATGTGACTATAAAGTGATGTAATGTAAAAACCAAAAGGTCTAGCAATATGTCGGAAACTTCCTATGTATTTGATTGATGTAGCAGAACTATTGTTTATCAGTTTAACTTTTGTTGCAGAGTAATTTAGTTCAAAATCCATTTAGCCATCTGCTCAGTTTGCATGACAACATAAAACAATTTTAGATGGATACTACAGTAAAATAACGTATTATTACCATAAAATAAAATCTATTCTAGTTTATGAGTAGTCTACTTATGGCTACTTATGGAATCAGTGCTGAGAGTGATGAAGCTGAAGCTGTCTGGAGGAAACATCAAGAGGCACATCTTTAACATTTTTGTCTCCAAAGTCTTGTGGGTTTTCAAGTAAAAGCCAGTTTCACCGATCATTAAACTTCCTCTCCATTGGCAAAAACTAAATCATATAAATCAGGATATTCTTAGCGCTTATGCTGACTATTTTAATGCTTAACTAGCTTCATTAAATTCTTAAATGCCAGCTTATGTGAGCTATACTCTTCAAGGTTTATTAGTTTTCCAGACAATCCTGCTCCGTTTTAGCATTACATATGTCAAGAGTACATTATCTAAAATTTGTGTAAACAAGCATTGAAAGATCTCTGATCTCTGGATTGATAATGCTGTATCTAAAATAAAAAATGATTTAGTTCAATTAATTTATGATATGGTTCCATGGATTCCTGCTACTGACCTTTAGTGTGGTTTGTGGGTAAAGGGCGAGGCAGCCATGTGGTAAATAAAAGTGTATGGGGTAAATGGTTATTTTGTGGCCCAATACTCTTTAAAAAGTGTTTAAAAGACTCATCTGACATTTTGAGAAAATCTCGATTCACTGCAGAGACTTAAATTACCAGCAGCAAAGCGTTAAATAACTATCATCGAAGAGCTGGAAAAACCTGACCATGTCTGCAAGAAATGGGTTTAAATCATCAGATTGTATTTTACAATCATTTGGTTGTCTTAATTGGTTCTGAAGCATGTTTAAAAATAACAGTCTGTGGTTTTAATGTAGAGCTAAGGAGAAAGTCTGCTTTAAAATGTTGCTTTACTGGGTTTTTTTTGGGGGGGTTTTTTTTGCAGTGGGAATTGTGCTACATAATACAGCTTGTACTTTCCTGGAACTAGATGTTGCTTTCGCAGAACTCTCCAGGCACTCTTAGAACATTGACAAAATCTCATCAGGAGCTGCAACTTACTGTACTTGGTCTTATTGGTTTCTTTGCCAGAACTTGTTAAAAAATTATTCTGTATGATGTGGCGACAAATGAAACCTTCCAGGAACTCACCACATAGTTGCGGAGACATTTATTTAAGAGAACTTTCTAATACTTTCCAGAACATTCATGTGTTTGGTTCTGGTTCCTTAACCCATCACAATTTTGTCTCATAATACAACACATTTAATGTATCAATGGTTCTGAAAACTTTGATCAACTTATTAACTTTTGTTTAGTATCATGTTTGTAGATTTTACAAGATGTTTCCAAACAGAATAAACTTTTAGGGTATTTTTTTTAAGTCATAAAATCAAGAAACATTAATTTTTGTGCAACTTGATTGGTCAAAGTATACGATTACACTAATTGTCCATTTTTCCTCAAAACACAAAATTCTGTGTAACCTAATTTAGTGAATATGTTAGCATGATTTGCTAACAGTAGTTAACCTGGTCATTTACAATATCAGTGAATCCCTCTGGTTTTCAAATTTAGAAGTGGACCACGATTAAGCCAACAATCATTATTCTTGGTTGACTGTCATCATCATCCACATCCAAATTTTCACAGCTGAGTATTTCTCTTGAATAATCTTTATTTTACAGATACATCTAAATGCCAGTGAAGCCACAGAAAGTAACAAAAGTTTTACTTATTTCAGAACCACATGCATTGACTGTTATCACCATGTGAAGCAGGTAAGAACTGAAGGACTGATTATAAATGTAGGCATATATTAGCTTTGTGTTTGCTGCAAGGTGTGTGTCTGCATACAAACTATCCCTGGGGCATCTTTCTGTTCACGCCATGTCACTGGAGCCTGACGCCACATCAGAGTTCAGACAGGAAAGCTAACCGCCGCTGATTGCATCTGCACCACAAAGGATTGCTAATAATGTTTATTCTCTTTATTGAATCCTAAATGATACGGAGAAATCTTCCTGCAGTAAAAAGTGAGGCTTGAGGAGGAATATCCATTCCCATGCACTACACTAGGTTATGAAAGGAGAAAAAGAAAAGTCCCTGACATTTCCCCTGTCACCCGTGGCAACTGCTGAGAGCATACCACTCAGTGAAAGGTGAATTCCTTTGGGAGCCTGGTCTGCTGCCCGCCTCTCCCCTGCCCAGATGCTCAGAATAGAAAATGTCTCTGCCTCCTGCTGCAAGCATACCGTCACTCCCATATGAGTTTGTTTCCGCATTTTAACCAGAAGACACACAACACCTCAGGGAGGAGCGCGTTTAAGATTGCTTTACTGTAAAAATATCTACGACCTCATGCACAAAAGAGCTCCAGAGGCATAATGGTGTTCCTCTCTGACAGCTCAGACCATGTGAACTTCTCGTTTTTAGTTTTTTTACGAACATATGATCTTATAATATTTTAGATAACTCAATTAGTCAAGTCTTTTACGTGATGCCAATTAAATTATAATATATTAACAATGCTAAGTCATAATTAAGAGATAACTAAGTTATAATTTCAAATCAGCTGAGTCATAGTTACTAGTCACAGTTATTGTTATGAAACATTTTTCAGTTACAGGATAATAATGATGCACTAAAAGTCATTTACAAGAGATTATCCTGTCATAGTTATATAATAGCCATGTAATAACTATATCAAATGTAATATTTAAAAAACAGTCAAGTTAGATCTAAGAGACATTTAAGTCATGTCTATGAGGGGCCTTTCATTACAAATGAATGTGTCATAATAAGATAAACTCACAATAAAGACTAGCCACTCTAGTCTTTATTGCGATACTATAATAACAGATGTCATTAAGTCACAACTTTGACAAACTAATTAGTAACAATGACTAATTCATATTTAGGAGATGCTGATTCAGAATAAAAATCCAAATAGCTATAAATGTTCATACTATGCAACCATTAAATATAAATAGATCAAACTTAGGGGAAATAAAATGAGGATAAAGGAACAATATTTACAGAAGTTTTTCCTTGCATAGGCACAATGTGGCTGTGCAAAAATGCTTATTTTGTTTAGCTGAATGCAAAGCCTGTAAGGTATTAATTGAGTTCATCAGAGACAGTCTGGAGGAAGAAACCATCACTGTGGCAAATTGTTTTTGCATATGGCGTTTACAGCACCGATCTGGAAGTAAAAGTTTAAACAGTTTGTGACCAGGATGTGTGGGGTCTGCAGAGATGTTTTCTGCCCTTTTTCTGCAGGCCTGACAATTTGTTAGATAACTACATCATAATTATGAAACAACTAATTTATAGTTTAAAGATGCCGAATCTTAAAATGAGACAAAGTTGACCTGTGAACTCTGATCAAATTTGTAGAAAGGGGCAGCAGAGTCTGCACTCGAAAAGGAAGCTAAATATTTTTAGTGTGAACAGAAGAATCATGAGACTCTTTTGTTGAACATGCCTTAACTTTTTCTGATGCATGCACAGCATCTCCTGTCTGGCACGTTTGCCAGAGTTCTGGAAAACATCAGAGCAAACATATCAACTTAAAGCAGGATGCAAAGCCACCGTCCTCGCCGTGGTGTGATGTAGTCTGAGTGATTGACTGAGCATGACTTTGCTTTCTTCCTCACACAAGCACACATTTAAGACCATCAGACTAACAGTTGCCATGACAACATTCAATGCCCCTCGAATCTAAAAACCCGTTGCAGACTTTCTAAAAATAATCTGCGTTGTCTCTTCTCAGACTCCTCTCCAGACGACAGACCTTGGTACACAACAAGGTAAGGCTGAAGATCTGTCAGACGTGAATAATTCATGTTTTTTTTATGTTTGAGGTAATTTACTTAATTAGCAAATCTAAGGATCAAGAATGTGTCAAGCCCAAAACAAAGTCAACCTTTGAGGTTTTTCTTCTTATGTGCTTTGAACTGAGGCAACTGGCATCGAGAAGACACTCATTGAGACAGAGGGATCCTGTGTTCACTGCAGGGAGACAGATTAAGGCCATGTCAAATGCCCCTTCCACCGCAGAACAGACAGCCGAGTCATGGATGTGACTTTTACAGAGATCCAACCAAACTGTGCATGACAGAAATGATCCGTGTGTATTAAGATAACTTGCCGTCCCGTCTCTGCTTTACTATTGCATGACTTACTTACAGAGAGACTGATGTTCTGACATTCTGAAAATGTTCTCGATGTGACATTGTGCAGCTGCATGAATAAGTGGGCTGACATGCCGGAAGTCGCTCTAATCTCTGCAAGCAAGGGTAAAGAACTAATTGGCACTCGGATCTTATGTAACTCTGTCGATGGGCTGTCAGTAGGAAGAGAATAAAGCATTGTGCAATTGATTCAGATTTAGATCAAAAAGAAAAGACATCATTAAGTTGTGAAATACCCACAGATCACTTTATTTAGTTGAACGTAAACACATAACATGTCCTCCTGAAAAGTTCAGGACAGAATCTACTTTACAAAGAGTGTGTACCTTTATTAACTCTGATAATAGTAACAATGTGTGTTTTTGGTCAAAAGATAACTAGGTGAAGTCATCACAGTTCAATAGCAGCTGATTATGATGAGGTAGACAGTGACACACCCAATATATACACATAGCTAAACTTAATAAAACAGCTAACATGTCTGTGAGGTTGGCTAAAAATGCTTCAGGTAAGAAAAAAAGACGGCCTACTAAGAAAAGACTTACTATAAATGCAACACCTTCAGAGCCAGCTTATACACATTACAACTGTGGGCTGTGAACAGACTATGTATGGTTTAGACTGTTCAACTGGAAACCCTCCGTTTGCGGTAATAATTGCACATTTTTGTTTTGTTTTTCTTACTTTGAGTTAGAGAAACCACATTAAAAGTTGTAAATTTGCCACCAATTAGTGTAGGGATCATTAACCACAAACCGAAAGATAAAATATCAAAAGAATGAGCAGCACACAACATTCTGGGGGAATAAAAATAATGCTCTTTCAAAACCATAATAATTCAGATTATATAAAAATAAACTTTATAAATATAAAGCAATAATAACCACATGTCAGCAGCTTGGATTTACAGTTGAATGGTGGCATTTATCATACTTGGCCCATTTGTTAGGATGCTTGGCATTCTTATCGTATCGGTAAATAACAGCTGTGGGTGATGCATGCAGTGTTAGAGCTGATAATAAAGTGATATACACATATTGGATAACTGAGAGCAGACAGTTTATCTGCATTACTGTGGTCTGTGATAATACCATAAACATGAAAATCCTCATCAGTTAGGATTAGACATGGGCTGGTTCAAAAATATTCCGTCATGCTGTTTAATTAGTGCTAGAGTGACCAGAGTTTTTTCTGGTTGTATGGAGAACTGAGTGCCACAGCCTGTTGCTGTCCACTGCTGGTCAGCAGGCTGATAAGAGGGCTTCTGTTGCTCAGGACACAGACTAATTTGAATGTTTCCACCTCTTTCTAGTTACTGGTACCAAAGTTTGAGAACATTAAGGCTCTAAAACACTAAACTTTGCTGTTGGGTTGTTCTTTAGGTTTAAAATACTTGGACTATTGAATGATGTTGTGTTATCCCTCCCCCACTTCTTGTTCTGCACCTTTGGCTGAAATATGGTGACTGCAACTTTTTTTCTTGGCTTACAAAAAACCCTAAATTGTCTGATTGGAAAAAGTTACGTTGTGTCGTTATTGTTGTAACACTGTTATTTAAGAGAGTTGTGTTAAACAGATGGCTGACCCAGATATTATCAGCTAGTATTACATTTCTTATTCTACAAAGAACAGTAAGTACACAGTATTATTCAAACCACTGACAAATTTAAGCTTTGAAAAACTTTCTTTTAAATGGAACCTCGATGTGTATTGGCTAGAAAATTGAACTAAAAATTCAAGAAAGATTGAAGACTATGAGTTAGCCTAGCTATTTTCTTTATTAAAATCTAAATAAAATATTTTTTTCTAAATAATATACTTTTTATTTTGTCTTATCTTTTTCTTAAAAATGCCTCTCATCTTTTCCAATCAGAAACTACATCTAAATCTGAAATTTGAGGAGATCATATTATCTGATTTTATTTAAAGTTTCAGGATTTTAAGGTGCAGTTGTGCTATTGTTACTTTATCAAACTATGAGAATATCATATTGGTCCAAACCCAATTTTGGGAGCTAAGGAGTACGACCCCTCACTCCTATAAAGGTAATGGTGTGAGTTTAGCAGATGTTGACTTTATATTTCTACTTGGATCTATATATGGACATCAAAAAAACCAATAAAGTAAAATTTTATCAGGAAGAAATGTCTAAATATGTCGCATTTTGATCATGTAACACATCTTTGTGAGTTGTTCTCTTTTAATAAATGTATAAAGATTTCATACGAACCCATGCCTAGTTAAGTCTCACTTCCATAGAGAAAGGGTACATCTGAGTAATGATAATTCTTCATTTGGTGTGACAACAATGCAATTCATAAGCACTAGTAAGAAAATCAACTGCAATACCTTCACACTTAATAAAAAAGCAAAGAAACAGAGATGTTGAAATTGCTCAAACATGTTCTTACTAAACACTAAAGGTCACGTAACAGTCTAAAATGTAGGGTTTTAACAGTCATCAGACGCCTACTAAAACACTCAAAACCTCGATCTGAGGAGAGCATCAAAAACTACGTTGAGTAAGGTGTGAACCGACACCCTAACAGTCATTGATCACTGAAGAAAGCTTTGAGTAAGGTTAACAGTTCTTGTCCGTAGCCACTGATAAACATTTAGTAAACTTGATTCGCTTTAGTTGCTATAAACGCAGATAAAACATCATATAACAAAAATGGCCATGTGTAATAAAAAATAAAAAAATCCCAGGAGACACACATACAAACACAGAGTTATGACTAAAGTGATCTGATTTTCTCCTGCAAAATCACATTTTAAGTATCACTGTGTTCCAGATGGATACAGAGCTGCCTTTGCTGGCCACAGTAACAGTCACAGTTTGAATAGTGTGCGATGTCTAGATATAATAATATATTTACATTTATATATATATATATATTTCACAAGTGTGCAACTCTTTTAGGATACAACATAAAGACCACTATAGTCACTGTTATTTAGTAAATATACCAAAGCCAGTATATACAAAGAAACTTACAGTGATCTTCAATGCTCTCAGCTTTCATGTCCAGTCTTAGAGGACCCAGGCTGTCTGATTCTCATAGCTGTACAGTAGCGTCGACTGGAAGCTAAACATCCACAGCAAAGAAAATAAACTCTGCAATCGGTCGGTCTAATTTTAAAGTGTAACTACACCATACATTCGCCATGTTATACAAACCAGCTCACAGAGCACATGTACAGCAGCCAAAGACACGATGCTGCACAGTTACACAACCTTGTTCCATGGCAACCGTGTTGATGGTTTGACAGCAACTGCTCAGCAGCTCCCGCTGTGCGCCTCAGTCGGCCTTGTCCTCGCCGTTCTTGGCCCACCCTCGGCTCATTACCGCTACCACGATGCTGTACATGTTGAGCCAGGCTTGGCGCAGCGGCGCCGTGTACGCCTGGCCAAGACTGCACTGCAGCATGTAGAGAAGAGACTCTCCCACCTCCTGCAGAAGTAAGGAAAAACTACTTAAATGTTACTCTTTTAGCAAATATAAAACACAGTTGTTGATTATTATGTTCATTAAGGGGAAACATTTACTATACAAACTTGGGAAACCATGTTTCTTAAAGAATTACCCACATCTCTTCTTAAATAAATTTCTACCAGCGACAACCATGATTGATTAATGCCATCCTTGCAGAACTATGACAATCCTTAAATAGAGTCTGTCTGATAACTCTCAAAAGAC
Source organism: Micropoecilia bifurca (assembly GCA_903067075.1). Lineage (NCBI taxonomy): Eukaryota > Metazoa > Chordata > Actinopteri > Cyprinodontiformes > Poeciliidae > Micropoecilia > Micropoecilia bifurca. Next base: position 30,054 of record CAEGAF010086309.1, on the reverse strand, counting down.
AATACATCCTGCTATGATCAAAAGAAACATTTTTTAAATATCAGCCAGTTCAGAAAGAGTTGCAGATACATTACTAAAGCAGACAGACAAACCTGAAGCTGGTGTGACATTAAAATTGGAGATATATAAAAATGTAACTTAATGGCAACACACCAATTTCGAAAAAATACATTGTTGCTTAAAAGTTTTTGTGCTAGGATTTCAGAGGTATTTTGCAAAACTGCAATGGAAACAATTTTTTCTTATCACGAGTCACACGACCAACAACCAGATGTTACTGGTGCCATAAAAATGACAGAGACGACAGGAAGAGGTAGGAGGATGATGACAGCGCAGCACGTTTTTTAATAACATTGAATGAACAAAGTTATTGATTTTACCTGCATTTGTTATTTAGTGGAAACACTAAGTAGTTTTTACAACATTAGCAGAATATCAACCAAGTTTTGTTCATATTTCTAATGGAAATGCATCTACTGAGAAACTTCAAGTACAAATGGAAAACAGTGGTGAATCTTCCCAGGAGAGGACAGCCTACCAAAATTACTACCAAAAGAATACCATCGACTCATCCAGGAGGTCACATGAAACTTCAAACTATATTTAAAGCCCTACTGAGCACACAAAAACGCAAAGGTTCTTCTCACATTGGCCCATCAAAACAAACCTACCAATAAAATATTCTGTGAACCGACAAGATTAAACAGAAATAAAATAAATCCCATCAAAACATGAAAACTAACAGCAGTTCAGAGAAAGAACAACATACAGGAGTCATTGATGGATCATACATTCTGCTTTCAAATGGGAAATCCTAAAGGAGAATATCCAACCCTCAGTTTGTAACCTTAACCCCAAAATCATGAGGGTTAAGAATCAGGACAAAGATCCAAAGAAGACTTTTAAGACTGCCAATAGGGCGCTCCAAAAAACACAAAAACTAAATGAACATGCTTTAAAGTGACAGTCAAATTGCAGCATTAAATCTAACTGAGATGCAGTGGTTTGATATTGGACATATTCACTTTAAAATTTCTCCAGTATGGCTGAATTAGACTAATTCTGCAAAGAAGAGTAGGCCTACATTTATTCGCTGTGATGTTCAAAACCTTCTGACAAGCAGTTTTAACTGTTGAGGGAAGTTCATTTTTCACATTGGACTGGGCTGTGAAATATGGTAGGACTGAGTGTTTCTAACATCGAGCTCATTATGCAACATTAGGCAACCTTAGAAAATGAAAATTAAGACTTATCCACACCAATTATAATTATAGGTATGCATATAGACATGCAGGCAACTAACTTCTCCATACGGTATGCCTGGAATATCAAGCCAGGATAAAAAAAGAAAACATAGATTAACATGTATTTGGTAATTTGATGTACTCATTAGAAACCAATAAGTAAAACCAAACTAATGTTTATCTCACATCTTAAGGAGGAAAATCCAGACATCCCTCTACCTGGAGCCCTTCCAGGCCAAAGATAAATACAGTGTCTATCCTGGGGTATCAGAAAATCAAAAACAATGGATGAGAAGAAATCAACATTTGATTTGGTCTACTTTTCAAGAAGACAATAATTGGAAAAATATGAGAGAATTGAAAAATTGTTTTTTAATTTTGCTTCTTTTTTCAACTCAAAGTCAAAGGTGTTGTCCCACATATTTGTTTCACTGTAAAATGAATAGAAGCACAAGATATCAAATTATATGAACATACTAATAATTTTGTGAGTTTGAAAAAGGTCAAGGATAAAAAAGGAAACTTTTTGTTATGTGGAAATTTGATGTGGAAACAAACTCACTAACCCACTTTGTATCTATATATGTGTCATTATGTTGCATTGCTTGTGCCAGTTGAGAAGTGAAGTAGGTCAGAGCTGAAACCAAATTTTAATTTCTTCTCATCTAAAAAAAAAGGAAGCCTGGCTTGCATTTCACATTAATAATTTGTATTTTAAAACAACACATCTAAAACTACTAGTTTGGGTTTTTTATTATTATGTTTATTTTTCAAATATAGTTTCTGTGGAAAAAAACACACTTACAAAATCATGCATGGATCTTATTGAAGCAGGGTACAGCTTTTTCTGATTTGCACATGTATGTGTTAATCTTACAGTAAATGACTGTGTGCTGACTCCCACTGCCTGATGCTTCCTCCCAAGATTAAGCAGAAAGTCCTCCAAAGAGTGGAGATCATCCAGGTGGCTCACTGCTGCATCAATCACCAGCATCACCTGGGGAGCAGGAGGGGGGAAGCATGCAAGGCAGCAATTAAAACTGTACTTTGAAATGTCTCTGGATTATGTGGGAGTGGGCTCACCTTGGTGACATGGTCCAGGAACTCGGGGCTGGAGAGACAGTCTTGTTTGGAATCACAGTTTGTGCTGTAGTGGAAAAGGTTGAGCAGCGGAGGGTCCAGCTCAAACAATCTGCCCCAGACAAACACCACACAGTTCTATAAGTGCATTCACCCACATGGCATTGATTCAGAAATATATGCAGACAAAAAAAACAAAGACAAAAAAAATCAGTTCCCCCTGTTAGCGTCTGATTTAGCTGCAGCTGTCTAAACTGTGGATTAGTCTGTCGCCAAGCAACAAGTCAAGCCTCTGGTCTCTGTCTGCATGGGAAAGAGAGCGGCAAATCTTCTCTCACTCTTTCTGTATTACCTGTATTACATATTCTTTTAAGAAACCGAACATTTAAAGGATTAACCTGCTTCACTGTAACAGAAAACAACCAGATTTTTCTCCTCCGACTGTAATTGCTGCAACCTGCTCAGACGCTGATTTTGCAGAACGTTACCTTGAGAACATGATGACACCATGAGGAACTTTGTTCTTGCCCAGACTCTCCCAGCTGCCTCGTATCAGCTCCTTATCTTTCACTGACAGGTCTCCCATCATCCCTGCAAGCACAAGACACTCTCTTCTTGTGGGCGAACATATAACTGTTCCAAAAATTATTTTTTTTTTTTAAAAAACATAATATTTTTGAGAATCAACAACAACAAAACTTCTGCTGTCCCACCTGGAAACATGAGCAGCAACCTGCTAATCATGTTGGACTTAAGGAAACCTCTGCAGGAGAAATGACCATACTGTACCTTTTTGAGGTCAGTCGTCTCTCTCTGAAGTTCTGCTGCAGCCGGGCTCTGGGGAATGACTGTTTCTGTGACTGTGAGTGAGTGATTGTGGTGCAGACTGCAGGCTGACACTCAGGTCCACTTGTTCTCTCTTTCCCCGACCCACGGTGCAGTCAGGAAGGCAAGTTCTGCCACACTCTTATCTGTCACACCGCCTGCTATCTCTCTCCCCTCGTCGTTTGCCTCCTGATATGCTCTCTCTCCAGCACTGGGAATGCTATTCATGCCACTGAAGGAGAAAAAGAGGCATCGCTCTCTTCAGCTCCAGAGAGGCTGCAGCAAACCACAGCTCCTCCTGCAGGTGAACTGAGGTCTAAAGTACACAGAGAGCCTATGCACAACAACTGCCCCCACAGGATTTTTTTTTTTTTTACATTATAATCAAGAGGATACATTAAACAAGAAATTATGAAGAAAAGCAATATAACCAGAGGAACACAGCGTGAGCCTCATTTGACTTGACAATTGAAGGTTTATAGACGGGGAAAATCTATTTGAGGCCTTCATCTTCTATTCTGAGATGTATCCTCAGCTGCCTACATTTGCCACCCGTGCTTTCACAAAATGAAATGTGTGGGAATTTAAATGGCTACAATAATAAACGACCTGAATGCACCACCTTGGTGAAATTATATTGTTCATCTACTACACAGAACCACTCCTCAAACAGCCGTGATCATAACGTTCTGCGGCCGCGTATGCAGTCTCTCATTAATCTAAATGAGATGTGTTTGTTTCCTCTCGCAGTCTCCAAACACAAGTTTAAAGGCTGCAGTTTGCTCAAATAATTGTCCCTCCCTCTACTCCAGCACTTTTGACTGAGGCAGATCCCCTCCTAGGTATTATCTAACAGGTTGGGGAGAGAGAGGTTTTCTCTTTTTAATTTTTTGCTGTGCAGCAGGGAATTGGAGGCGCACAGCTTTCCCCAGAGGGACCACAAGGCAGAGTGAGGAAGGATGCGGGGTTCCCATGACAACCTGACAGGATGGAGCCCTTGAAGCTTCGTCATGTAATACTTGAGATTTCAAAGAAGGGACACTGTGATCATTTAACATCACTATATATTTGTGTGTTGTGGATCACTTATCCTTGATGGAGCCGTCAATGAAAGCAAAAAGAAAACTTAGTTAACTAAACTGAGTTTTCTAATATGTTTAGTCTGTGTAAACATTTTTAGTCTGCATAAAAGTGATTATGTAACAGAGAAAGGGAGCAATATATTTGTCACTTTGTTCAAATTCAGAAGTTTACATCCAGTTAATTGCTTCGGTAAATGGTTTGAATAGGGCATATCCTTCCTCAACCTTTTCACCATAGTTTGCAGAAGGTTTAGCCCACTTCTCCTGACAAAGTTGGTGTAACTGAGTCAGGTTTGGAGGCTGTTTTCACTCACCCGCATCTTTTCATCTCTGCCCACAATTTTTCTTATCGGGGTTAATCGATTGTTAATTCACAAGCATTACAGTTGTTGTCTTTCAGGCACTGTAACTTATTTTGACTCAAGCTTTAACTTCATGTCAAATGTCTTGAGATCTTTGTTCATGTATCTGAGATGTTGCTTTAAAATACATCCAAACGTGCCTTTGTTAAACTTCAACATGGTGAATTATTCTATTAAATATTTACAAAACCATAAAATCACTATCTGGGCTTTCCTAAACTTGTCTAACGTTATTTTCATGTTTTCAACTTCTGACTTTGACAAACGTAACACAAATTATTCTGCTCTGTAGCAAATTTGAAATAATTCCTAGCTGACCTTAGCACCAGACATTAAGAAACAAAATAATACTTCATCGTATGCGGTGTGAATACGATCATGTAACTTTAACTGTATTTGTATTGTGATTTTATATTATAAACCAAACAAAAATTGGTGTGTGGTAAAAGAAAAATGTTTAAATTTAGAGTTAACAGCTGTAAAATGGGAGGAAAACACTTTTTAAAATAAGTTATAAAATTTATTTTTGCACCTTTATTTTACCCTTATTTGTATATTGCGAGGGGTGCAATGAACAGTATTGGTAAATTGTTCATAAAACCCACTATTTTTGCAGAGCTAAGATTAGGCTAAACCCGGTTTTACATTTTGATATGCAGCAACATGAGTACTGCATAAAAAATGTAGAAATAAGCAAAACATGTTTAATCCTTTGCAGATATGTGACCTAAATTTGACATATGTGCAATTTTTCCCACAGAGATTCTTTACCCATGTCTATGTTCATACAACACCATCATAGAGCCTGAACATCTCAAATGCAGAGGACACCAGCCCAGAAGTGTCTATTATGGCTTGTCCTGATCTCTCCGACGACCCTTTGACTGCGCTTTCAAACATATCCAGACATCCCCGTGTGGTTTATAAGTAAAAATGATCTCTGAGATTCCTGGCAGGCAGCTGTCAAAGCACAAGAGTACAGCAGAGGCCAGGGCACCAGAGTATTTGATGTGGATTTGTAGGCTTGGAGCAGACAGCAGCACTGGTCTTTGAGAAGGCACATGCACTGAGAGGACTGTTTATTTAGCTGGCAGTGTGGCTCTCGAAATAGCCGAGAACTTTAAACCATCCATTGAAGAAAAGCCAATCTCAAGCGATTTTTGTTTTTATGGGACTTAAACAATAAAAAACAAATTAAATCAAAGTGTCACAGTGTAGGTTTTTTTTTTTTTTTTTTTTTTTTCAAAATCCGTGTTTGAAAGGCTGCTAATTTTTTTTCAAACAAATTAAATTATCGTTTTGTTGTGAATATTTATTCTTGTAACATCATCTCAATCATCCTCTAAATTAAAGGCTTCAAACTTTTTGACAAAGCATCTCAAAGCCAAAAGCCTTTTACGTTCCACATGTTTGGAGCGTGCGGTGTGCATTTCCCTGGATATGATAATGCTAAAAACAAAATGTGTTGCACACTCAGCTCAAGATCAAAACTAAACATAGATTCAAATATAAGCATGCAAGTTGTGGAGAAAACACACTTTCCATTGGCACAGTCCACAACAGGTATATTTTTGCTATGGTTGTCCTGGTGGAACACCCAACCAAGTTTCAACCATCTCACCCCAAACTATAATAAAAAAATATATGACAAATATGACAAATCTTTATTTATTATTTATTAATTTCCTATAAACCTCAGGGGTTGTTTTGTTTATTGTACAGTTATTGTGCAATGTAAGCTGATTTATTCAGTTCAGAGAATGTACATCAAAGTGTAGCTGCATTTCATAACTTAAATAGTATGACAATTTTTACTTTAACACCCACGAGTAGTTTTGGTTGAATAATTAACTGTTTTTCCATTAATCTTTGCATTTTATAATGTAACAAAAACCAATTGTCGAAGTTAACCATTCGTCCTTGGCCTAAGTCAAGATCCTTCTTGCTCTCTGAAGGTGTGGTCTTGGCTCCATTCCTGTTTACAGATATCCTGGGTTGGACAGGATGCTGTTAGGTACATCCTTATTGTGACATGACTACATTTTAAGTGTTATTTTCAAACCAAATTGGACTCACTTTGGTGTATTTGGTGGCTTTTTATTATAAATAGGTCTGCTTTTCTGTGGTTTGGTGCTAATTCTTACTGCTGCTGGTAGATGGCTTTGATCAGTACTGAACTGGGCTGTAGATGTTTTTGCTTGCAGTTCAGTTTTGGAAGAGACTCTCCCACAGGAACTATTTACGATTTGCAGCCAGATGCTAAATTACCCTAGATAGTAAATCTGTCCCTGAGCCTTTGGAAGATGCTCTTTTTCTACCCAATCCTGACAGCCTGATGTGTCACCAATAAATCTATTTGCTGCAAATTCTCCCAGAGAAGTGTTTTGTGAAGTTCATCTCAGTTTTTATGATGTGTGAATGAAAATAACTTTTAGACGCACATCGCAGGGTGATTAGTGAAAACGCAATCGTTTAATTTAGGTTCCATGATCAAACTAAAACTCTAAAAAGAACCAAAAAACAAGACATATAACATGTTCAAAAGTCAAGTTTGCAACATGTATTACTCATGCACAAATGCAATGTTATTTTCATTCAGTTCTAAAGATTTTGAGAGTGTAAAGTCTGCATGATTTGTATTTTCATAATTTATAGGTGTACATCCTAAACAATCAGGACCTTGGTGTTCACTGTGACATGAATCATTTTTTAAAAACAGTGTTGTTTTCAAGTGGAGAGACCACAAAAACTCAGCTCTTCCTGAACCCTTTTGATCATGGCATTTCTTCCCCTTTGGACTTCACGCTCTTGTCTTCCACATCTTCAATTTTCTTCCCGTCTTCTACATTTTCCTCCCTAAATCAGATATTTTGGGTTAGAAAATGCCTATATTATAATTACGTCGAACTTTTACTTGGCTCTGGTGGAGTTTTTTTCTCTCTATTCTCTGGCGACTGCAGGGAAAGCTCAGAAAATTATGTAATGTAATATAACCAAACCACATGAAGTCCTTGGCTCTCAGGCAGCAGTGCTATTCATACATTTACTGGATACAGTTGTACTGCACAGTGGAGGAACAAAGCTTGTAAAAAACCTCTTTTACCTGCTTTGAATTTCCTTTTCAGAGCTTGTATCGGTATCATCAAATCTGAATGATTCACCAGTTTTTTCAACAAACTGCTCTTTTATCCCAGCTTTCTCCAGCTTTCTCCTGAATGTCTGCTCTGCACGGGTCTTTGCATTGTTCTGTCAAAAAATCTCAAAGTTACGCTAGAGAACAGCCATATGTTGTAATAAAGTGTTAGCTTTAAGTAACGTACCTGTTTCACCTGTTCAAACAAATAAGGCCTCTCACGAACTCGGGCCTTCATGTCTCTTAATTCGCTCATGTAATCTTTCATTCTTTGCAGATCAGCTTCCCTTTAAGTAAGAAAAGATTAGTTTTACCAACTGTTCCCATTATGTGTGGATGTTGCAAGATAACATTCAGAAGTTGAAAGTTGTGAAACTCACCTATGGCGCTGTACATTTCCACTACACACTTCTTTCAGGCTGCTGTGGGGATCCAGCAACTTTGCATGAAGCACTACAGTCTTCTTCATAGCTTGGGATCTCATCTGGTAGCTTTTTAACCACTCTGCACTCTCTTGGTTTTTACTTTCTCTGATTTCTATTGATTTTCTGTATAGTAAATAATAAAGAGATCTGATTTCAGAACTTTTTATGTGTTGAGCAACCAGATTATAGATCTAAAGTGAAGACAAAATCTCTTACAAAGTCTGGAAAAGTCTGAAATTTGGCTTCTATCATTTTTAGGTCAGGATAGGTAATATTTAACATAAATCCTAAATAAATAGCTTAGTTATCCTACCAAAAGGCCCAGATTTCATTAGTTCTCCCCTTATTCCATTTTCTAAATAACACATTTTCGGTGCCAGTATTTTCAGTTTAACTTAAAAACTAAGATTACATTCTTTCCAAAATAAAAGACGAGTTATTTCACTGATTTTTTTATGAACAATTTTTTATAACTATGAACAATTTGATGGAGATTGTGGTATTTGAAAGATAAATTTTCGCACTCAGATCTCCAAAATGTTCTAAAATGTTTGGACAAATATGATATTAGAAGTGTGTAAGAGCGCTGTCTGTAGTTAACTGCTTAGCAATGCAACTCACCTGATGGCGGCACAGCGCTGCCTCACAGCATCTGTGATGTACGTGGGAAGAGTGTCTGTAGATATCAGTGTTAGGGCTCCAAGTGACTTGCTCCTACCGAGATTATTCATTTTAGAAACCTGTAGAAGTAAAGAACCAGAAACAACAGGGTCTGTGATCAGATGGCTGGAAACTAAAACTAACAATTTTAATTGCTTCAGAAAACACAAGGTATATAACCAGCACCATGTTTTCGCTTTTGTTTTTTATGTTCGTTATTATTAACAACGAATCATTTTTAGAGCACTGTCCATGAGAAAGATGCAAAATTTAAACGGATGTTTCCAAGAATCTTTTTTCCACTAATCTGAAACATTATCCAAGTTAAGAAAAACCTGTATTACTTTGAGGTAATGACAGACAATCTTTTTAGACCTTTTCAGACTATCTTTTTAGGCAGAAAACGTTCAGCGATCACAAAGTTTAATCACTGATGCAATATGTAAAAGTATTCTCCACGCCATACCAATTAGTCCAAAAAAATATTTTGTGCAGATTTTGATCACTTGGTGCAATTGTTCTTGTCAGGTACAGTAAAAATGTAATATCCAAGACTTGACATAATCTTAATCTCAGCCTCACTACACATTATTTGGGAGTACTATGAACACGTTTTTTTTTACATTTATTTAGAGAATAACAGTCACATTCATAAGAGAGATTCTTGTTACATAAAATTGAAAGGCAAAGGAGGAGAAAAAAACTGAAATGATTTGCTTCCAGAAATAATAACAAGGACAAAATGCTAAATTTAAGGGGATAAATGAAGCCACTGATTAGGAAATCTGAGGTCAGAAGCATTACATCTAGGAAGCTCCAAACTAACTGAAAATGAAAATGGTTCAGGCTTGATAACATGGTGTGTGGATATGTTTCAAACTATCCATCAAGCAGAAAAGGTGTGAGAGACTTAAAAAAAAAAAAGAAAGTGGTGCAAAACCATAACATGAAACCATCTGGTGTGCTGAAGGTCTAAAAGTCCTCTGCTAATCCAACATACAAGATGAAATTGATCATTTGCAGTTACTTGAAAGGATTAAATTAATCACTATAATTCCTATGTAATCAGATTTAAAAATGTTTTTAAATAATTCACTCCATATAAAATAGTTTTCTCTAAAAATAAAAAATTAATTAATTAATTAAATAAATATTCCTGATTTATTAAATGTGTCTGAATTAACATAGAATTTCTCATCTTCTTAAAAAAGAGTTCACCTGTAAAGTCTCTGGGGTTTTTTTATATTTCCTTGCAGGAAGAGCAGATGTCCTCAAGAAGAAGGGCTGACACCTTGTCACATCTTGACTCTGCTTTGTTTCCAGTGCTTCCCTTTGCAAAGCCTTGTGCAGACTTTTAAAATCTGGGACCTCAGGTATGATTTTCGGCTTGAAGCTCGGCTTCTCATCCAAGAAACCCAGCTTTTTTTTCCTGGTATGATCAGCGCTGCGAACTTTCGGGAAGCCAGCCTGAGCCGGATTCTGTTGTTTCGAAGCTATTTGTGTCTGGACGTTTCTGCAAACTTCCTGCTGATCTGTGCAGAGATATAAGCCGCATCACTTGCATGTCTCTGTCAAATGTTAATTAAAAAGTGTTGAACAAATTATTTTATTTTTCTGTAATTTAAAAAGGGATCTTGGCAGGAAAACCACTAAGTTATTCCCAGAAGGGAAACCTTAATTCATCTCAAACCAAACTTGTTATTGCCAGTGAAGTGGCATTATGTTATGATAATTTTCCGTTAAAACTTTCCTGTTTCAAGGTATCTTCTTAATTATAATTTTTTTAAAATAAAATGTAAAACATAATAAATTTTATTAGAAGCAAATTACTATTTCTATTGTTACTAAAATGATACACCACATTTATTATTAATGTTATATTAGAAATTGTGGGTTTACTGCAACAAATGCAGTCGACTCAATATACACTGAAAAAGCATGAAAAACCTTGAATAACCCCAGGTATTGTTGGCCTCTCATCAAAAGAAACTTTTACTGCAAGATCGGTATGATGGAAAAATCATGTGGTTTAAAACTGGTACTTTTTACTGACCTAGAACACGATGCATCTCATCGTTGTGGTTCTGGTCTGGATTATCCTTTACCTTGCTTTGGTATTGGCAGAATGCCAAGACTCTTGTCAGACTTATTACTCCCAGGATTTTATGTTGAAACTAAACAGGCCAGAGCTACGCTTCCTTGTTTCCATGGAATTTTTATCCATGGAAAAATGCGAAACTCAAAAGCGACGGAAAATAGGACACATCATGCCAATCAGTGTGATGATACATCTTAAAAAACGAGGCCTAAATAGCATCCCTCTTCCTTCTGTTTAATATTCAGTCACTAAGGGGCAACGTTGATGAACTACAAGCCAAGGATATAAAGGTTAGAAAGTCCAATTAGGCTTGATAGTTTTAGTTCAGAACTATCTCTCTGTGCCTTCAACTGTCTCTGTATTCTTTGATCCAGCTGATATTAAAAAGTCTCTCAGGAAAAGCAAACCTTATAAAAGTCCTGGCCCAGATTTTATTTCAGGGAGACTTTTAAACATTCACACAGCAACTTAGTGGCGTGTTTTATTATATTTTTAAACTGTCTCTGGAACTGGGAAAAATTCCCTATAGATGGAAAAGATCTATCATTATTCCAATTGCCAAAAGTAAAAGCTCCTAAAGAGCTAAATAATTTTCTCGCCCCATAGTCCTAACATCGTTAGTAATGAAGGCATTCGAAAAAAAAATAACTACAGCTTCAAGCTAGGAAACACTTGGATCTGAAGCAGCTTGAGTTTGGTGCCGTCAGTCTCCTGAATCTACTCTATTAACATCTGGACGACTCAAAGACTCATGCAAGACTTTTGTTCAAGGACTTCTCATCTGCTTTCAATACAATAACACCCTAAATTCTGCAACATAAATTCTTAACTCAATGTGTGTTTTGTCCCTTCTCCTATTTGTTCTCTACACTGTAGAAGAATCTATTTAAATGAATTTAAAACCGAAATTTTCGAAAGCAAAACATATGAGCATTGACCTCCGTAAAGAACCTTAGCCCCCATTCCCTGGGGCCTTTAATATGAACAGTGATCAAATCCATGAAAAGGGGCAGGAGAATGTATTTTTTTAAGAAAGCTAAATATGCGCCTCTTTTATAAGTCTTTTATTGAATCTGTCTTTGGAAACTTAAATGTCCAGAATAAAAACTGTCTACACAAAATTGTCACTGTGGCAAACAAGATAATTGGGATAGCCCAACCTCTCATTAATGACATTTTTATTTGTCATACTGCTCATAAGTCAAGGCTCATCCTACACTGTCCAGACAATCCTTTAGATTTGGAGTTCCAGCTTCTTCCCACTGGACAAAGGTTCAGGTTTCCTATAAGCAACACATGGAAGAACTCCATTGTATCCACAGCAATCAGATCCCTAAATTTGTGAGCTACAATTCCGTTTTACTGTATATATTTATGAATTGGTGATTGTATCATTTGCCTGTTTTTAACATTGTCTATGTATGTTTTCCCCTGGGGGGAATAAAGGAATAACAATAAAGGAACTGAAAACCGTTCTATATGTTGATACAGGTCACCTACCCAGGCATGCTAATGGGGACATTATCATTAATCTCTTAGAGTTTAGAGGCAACAAAGCACGAGTAAACAAAAAAACCTTTGGTCCAAATTAGCTACTTGCACTATTTCTTCCCACTGATTATCAGTATATACCTTAAAACAATAGAACCCAGTGAAAAAGAAGACCCACCTTTCTGCTGTCTTGAACCCTTCATGTTTCTGTGGGATGTTTTCTGAACACAAACACTGTTTTTTGGATCCTCAGAGATTCGGTTTATCACTGCCGTGACCTTCTCTCTTTTGTTTTTGTCTCTTTCCTCAAAGCTGAAAGGTTTCTGAATGGAGAGCAGGAACTCCTTTCTCTGCTCATGGCCCTGTTTCCTCTCCTTCTCTCTAAGCTCCATCAGCTCCTGGTAGATGGGCTGAATAACGTGGCCCGGGACAGGAACAGCGCCAAACTTCTTCTTGCACTCAGCCTCTTCCTCCTCTTCTTTCTTCTGCAGTGTTGTTTTAGATGAAGGACACCTTTCACACTGCTGTGCCCTGACAGAACTTGAGTTTGTTGAAGGTACCATGGATAGAGAAAACATGTTAGGCTTTTGTTTGTGATACTGGAAAGCCTTCTTGTCTGAATTCAGAGCAGATGCAGGGGTGGATCTCCTTTCTACAAATCTGAAAAACAGTAAGCACATTTTAATGAGATAGACTATTATTTAATAAAACAAAATAGTTCTGTGTGCTTCACATGCTCTAACCTTTCATCATCATACTTCTGATTTTTGTCTGATGACAAGAGAGTGTTCTGATGAATCCTTTTCTCAAGCTCTTCTGTCTGTCTGCTCTTTGTTTCCTGCAGCTGCAGCTGAAGAGCCGTTCTCAAAGCCTTGAGGTGAGCCTTGAGCATCAGCTCTGATCGGAGTCTTTCCACAAGCAAAGTGTCACATTCTGACATTTTTATTTTTCTGTTTTAAAGCACAAAAACAAAACAAAACAAAAAACAGACAGAAAAAATATTGTGAGACAAAGCCAAAATAAAAGTGAAGTTGGATTACTGACAACATGCTAATTTTATTGGGAAAAAAAATAGAAATGACAAAATGAATAGGGTTGTAAAAAACAGAAAGTCAGAAGTGATTAAGCTTTAAGAGTCAGATCTAACTGTTACTCAAGACAATCTTCACATTTTGTTGGTACTAAATTGTTGAAGAAAGAATCCTTGCGAGCTACTTACACATTTTGTCACATTCAAATCCTAATGCGTTTTTCTGCAATTTTAAGTGTTGTGAATGGGAAGGAAAAGATAGATGTTGTTCAACAATATAAAGTATTTGCGCATAATTAAGTAAGGGTTGGAAGAGAAGGTGACTTGCAGTCAGAAAGCTATGAGTTTGACTTCAGCCTCTTTCTGCTGCCATGTGAGCCATCGAAGTTGCAAACCAATATTTGTATCAATGCAGTAATGTCTGTGCAGCTCAAGGATAAAATAAGTTTTTAGTATCATTTGTATTTACCCTCTTACATAAAGTCCCTGCAACTGCCTTGGTGTGAGGAATAAAATGGTAAAAAATCAACTACTGTCTAATTCACCTTTCAAATTAGTAAACAATGAATAAAATATTTTTGAACCACTGGTTAATTCTAATAATAATAATCAAAATAAGGAGCATACTCTTGTCTTAAGTTTTTGGAAAATTAAAACAAGGTGCACCGATTAGAATGGATCAAAGTTAAGCTTTTTGGCCTAAATAAACACAATAGGTGAGGGAAAATCTAAATTCTGTCCTACCTTGTGTCGATTAATTTTGTTTGCAATGCTCTAAGTCATTTTTTCTCAGTTTGATTGCTCGAAATTGTTTAATTGCCTTGGTTGTGTCGTCGTTGGAAACATGTGACTAACAAAACAAGAAGATAAGTAGGCAACACCTAAAATATTACAATTTTCACAACACTGAAGAAGTCCAGCGCACGGCGCCATTTCTGTGTATGCTGCCATGGCAACAACACATCGGCGTTCTCAGCGAAATAAAATAAATCCGGGTCAGAGAAGTTGGGTTTTCTGTATTTATGCATGCATGTGTGGAAACTTTTTCATATATGTTTTAACGCTCATAAGCGGCTAACAAGCAAAACGAGTCGATAATATTTACAAACTAACAATGAGCTACTAACCTGGAAACAGATGACTTTCAGGAATTGTGTCCCTCTTTTGAAGCGTACTCCAAACTTTACGTAAAGCATATCAGTTGAGTCATTAAATAAATTTATTTTTAACACGCTTAAAGCGAGCCAAAATGCGAGTTTTGGCAGCATTAGCGCTGCCTGTGGACAGAAGCGAAACGTCACTTATTGGAGACGTAAATTACGTCGATTGCGATTGGACGGGAAGCCGGAAGCAGTTCTTTTTGGAGCGCTTGCTTGTCAACACAACATGGCTGGATTACAGGGAGGACACAGCTGTCTTTATTAGGACATATCCAAGGAGATACTTTCTCTCTGGTTGCTGCATGACGGCGTTCAGACTCCGTAACTGGACTCTTTACTTTTCTTTAATGTGAAATCAGACTGAAGAGAAAATAATGCACAAGCTCACAAAGGCGCCACTAGTGCTAAAAGGACTGGGTCGATGTCTTATAACAGAGAAGCACTTACCAGCTGTAAATATCATCACGAGAGGATTGGTGTGTTCAGAAAATAGGACTGATTATTCTGAAACTGAGGTATATGATGTGATTATATCCGGGGGAGGGATGGTTGGATCTGCAATGGCTTGCTCCCTAGGTGAGTCTGACTTGTTATTATACTAATTTAGGCAATTTGCTTTTAAATAGACTCATTAAAGATCTCCATCCCTCTAAAAAATAATAACAGCTTTGGGAAATGTGTCTGCACCACATTATAATCAAACAGACTTAAGCATATGTGAAGGCTGTTATTTTCATGCAGGATCTATAATTAATATGATATAATTCTCATAGGCATGGATCCCAACTTGGCAGGAAAGAAGATTCTGCTCCTAGAAGCTGGCCACAAGAAAGTAATGGACAGAGTGCCTGACACCTACAGCACCAGAGTCAGCTCCATCAGTCCAGGATCAGCCACACTCCTCAGCGGTACAGTAGACAGTTTAACACAAAGGAGTCAACCGAACCTGATATTTTCTAAATTATTTGTCTTATTCTAAACATGTTGTATGCTGTAGGTGTGTGTGACCTTTAAATGGCCCCACATGGTAAGTTAGGGATCAGACATTCAGTTACTCAGGCTTAGCAGGGATCAGTCTCCTGACAGCCAAGAGGTTTTTCCGAACACCACTGTGAAGGTTAAAGCCAGGAAAAGTGAGGATCGAGGAGTTAAATCTGTTGGCTGTTTGATGCCTTCATTTTCTTCTAAAATATAAATGTAAAAAAAATGCATGCATATTTTCTGATTTTCTATTTCTTTGCATTTAATTTGCATTTATCTTAAATAGCAACAGGCTGCTTACAGTCATTTAATGAGCTGCCATAGAAAATACTGGAGCGAATAGAGTTTTCAGTTACTGTAAGGAGCTTAGAATAATGCAGTCATTCATACATTACTGCATACTGCTGGTCAGCTGGCTGAAAAAAAGGTTAATTTCCCTTTCCCTCCCTTACAATTATAACAAATTCAGGTGTGTAGAATTTTCCAGTCATTAATACCAAGAACCTTTGTGTTGTTGAAACTGTAGGTCACTGCTCCTCAATAAAACTGGAATTGGCTAGCTCTGATTGAAACGTCTGATAAGCAGCTAACTGCAGCTTCTACCTAATCAGATATTATAACAAGCAACTCTACAAAATCAAAACAAAAAGAATTTAATGCTATTGTTAACCCAATTGTAAACGCCCATGTATCTTTCCATGCACCCCTCAACACATAATCTTCCGGTTATTCCAGACAGAGTTGTGGGGAGAACAGGTGCATCAGGGATACCCAGACACTTCTCACCCCAGCAAGACGCTCCAGCTCATTCTGGGAGTCTCAAGTCATTCCAAAGCAATACAATATGTGCAGTTCGTTCGGTGCATTTTGACCTGCAGTTCGGTCTCCTTAACAAAATATTCTAATACAATTTTTAAATAATTATGAATATGTACAGCTTTCATGTTTTAATTAAGACAATTAGATTGTGTTATATCTCATAAATTATTGTGGTAATACAGTGATAACTTGAAAATGTGATCAATTTACAAAAGGTTGTCATCAACATGTGAGAATCCCTTACTAGTCGATGACAAATCTTAAATTTTCTCCTCGTCTCTCCAGTATATTAAACATTGAATGCAGTATTTTTTGTTTTCAAAATCATTCTTAATATAGTTGTTGGGATCAAATTGTATTTGCTTTGGGCTACAAGTTGTCACTACAATATTTGAAATAAACACAGTTGTGGAAGGTGGAGGAATGCGTACAAAACGCTGTATAAATGTGAAACATTGTTTAGCTTTGACCTTTATTCCCTCCACTGGCACTTATGCAAAATGTAAAAGGTTAACCAATAACTTGTTTATGGAACCACTATTCTTCTGGTTTCTTACTATAAACATTATACAGTCATTATAAATATAATTAAGATGTTCTGCATCGCTACTTCTTTATGATGTAGCAAAAGAAAACTTTATGACTGTTATAAAGTTTTCAACAAGGTTGGAGAGTTTTGGTATTAAATTTAATTTTAAACCTGTGAACCTACCATTACATTTTTATTTCTTTTTGATAGGTTTCATATTTTTAGTTGTAGATATTTTCAGGAGTATCATCTAATGTAAGAAAAAATATATATATTTGCAGGTATTGGAGCATGGGAGCAAATCACAAGGATGAGATGCAAACCCTATAAAAGGATGCAGGTACATTTATATGTTAATTACAACAAAACATTGTGATTTTATTTATGTAAGAAAATGTTAGAGGCAGTGCCGTGGAATAGTGCGTATTTTCTTGAAGTCTTTCTCGTTTTATTACACTAAAATTACATGTTTCTTTGCATTTCACTGCAATTGACCAGGGATCTGTGGGGCCAATTGGTCCAAAATGGCATAGCATTGAGCACTTACATCTAAATGTCAATTTTAACAGCTTCTCAATGTATTTTAATGGTATAACGGCATAAAATTTTAAGACAAAGGTGAAGAACTTATCTTTTGTTTAATATGTTTCTACGTTCTGAAACCTCAAAATAGAAATAAAATTGTGGTTCTTTAACAATATTAAATGTTATATTGTAAGTATTTATAAAATATTATATTTTTACGTCTTTTTCATTGCATTTTTTTCAAGTGTTGGATCATTTGCAACTCAAGATACATTTATTTATCATGAGTAATAGCAAAAATGACTCTCTGGATAGTACAGGTTGCTGATCCATGGGACAGAAGAACACAATGAAACATATAATTGTGAAGTGGAGAGAAAATGCCAGCCGTGTTTTCAAATAAAAAAAGGTGTGGTGAGCATTTGTTTTTAGCCCTTTACTCTGATACCCATAAAATCCAATGTTATCAACTGCTTGCTGTGTTATTAATAAATAAAGGTCATCTGTGTAATTTAATCCCAATATAAATCCAGCTGTTGGTGAAGATCTCAGAGTTTTATAGAGAACATCACGGAACAAACAGCAACATGAAGACCAAGGAAAACACTAGGCAGGTCAGGGCCACAGTTCTGGAAAAGTTTAAAGGATGGTTAAGTTATAAAATAATATCCCAACCTTTGAAAATCTCAAAAAGCTTGTTTTACTCCACCATTTGAGAATGTAAACACTGTAACACAATTACAAAACCCACAAGGACATCTGTGAGTGGTAGAAAACTAAACATGCACTGAAGTTACCACCTGGTAACATGGTGGTAGGAGAATGATGCTGTGGGGAAGCTGGTTAGGGTGGGAAGATGAATGGAGGTAATGCTGGACAAAAATAAGATCCGCCCTGTAAGACATTTTGTCGCTCTGCTAAAACTCTGAGGTTTGAGAATCCTTGTATGATGTCGCTCTGCTAAAACTTTGAGGTTTGAGAATCCCTGTATGATGTCGAGGTTCGAGATATTTTAAAATGTTTTCACATTTAACTTTTACTTTTAATAATGTTTCTCTAATCTTTTTATTTCTGTTTTCTTTTCCATTTTATGTTGTCTAAAGCACTTTGAAATGCCTTGCTGCTGAAATGTGCTATACAAATAAAATTTGATTGATTGATTGATTGATAGTAGAGACTCAGATGGAGGTTCACTTTCTAGCTGGACAATGGCCTTAAACATTCAGCCAAAGTAACACTATGGCTTTATGTGTTACAGACTTGTTTAATTTTGTCAAACATAAAACATGGATAATAATGTTAGGTTATAGAGTCACAAGGGATTAGTGTAAAAAAAACTACAGTTTTGAGCACAAACTGTGTGTGAGAGACGGCCTGTGTTTTCAAATAATGCTATGTTAAAATAATATGTTACTCGGTGTTCAATTTAGGGCTATTTTATGTTGCCATAAAGTTACAATTTGTAGCAGGTGTTACAGTTATTTTTATCTTATAATATTAGAGAAACATTGCTTGCTGAAATAGATGATTTATTGACGAAAGTGTAACCAGAGAAGTAACACTAGTAAAATTCTCTGTTTTTCATACTTTAAGGAGCCACTTTGATGGATATAGGATCACTGTTGGCATATTTCTGTTTTTGTATAAACAGTATATTCTGTAAAACAGTGAAAACGCGTCACTGTTAGAGATTTCACCTTCACTTCAAGATGGGCCCTCTCCCGAGAAGAACAGAGTAGTGAGAGAACGTGTCAATTTAATTTTTTAACGCAGTTACTTCCCTCCCTTTAGGCTGCTGTGCTTTATTTTGACTTTTGAAAAAACACAATGTGTAAATATATCCTGTGGTACGTCGTGTACCTTTGCATGTCGTATAAATAATTATGGTGGGGCGCCATAGCCAAAAATCACAGGAGTGTTTTTGGTCCCAGTTCAGCCCTGGCTCCACCAAAACACCTGAACCAAAAAGACAGATTTACCATTACCTTCTTGGTTTGTCAGCAAGTTTCCCAAAGATTTGTTCATTAACAGTTCTTTAGATTCTGGTATATTGGATCCAAAATATTCATAAATATGTCAGAGATTGAAACATGGGAGCAAATGTAAAATTTTAGCAGCCACTCTCCATCCAGTATGACTTCGCTTTTGCATTTTTTACAAAGAAGACTGGACAAAAATTCATATTTGCAGTGCATTCACTCATGGGAGCTCACACACCTTTTAGGTTTTTATTTCTCAAATAATAAAAATGCGATGTGTTGTTTCCCTTCCACTTCACCACTATGCACCTTCTTTGTGTTTGTTTATAACAAGATCCCCCAAAAATAAGTTAAAGTTTATGATTACAACTTTATAAAATGTAAACAAAAAAATATGCTGTTGTGTTGTTTTGTTAGAAAAAATTGCTCCCCAGTTGAAAATATCCCTGTAATGCAAAATATCTCAACAAATTTCCTTGTTGCACAACTTAAAATTTCCCTAATGTCTCCTCCAGACTGTTTTATTGGCATACTATATGTATTCCTGTCATCCATAAGTTGAGGCACTGTACAATTAGTGGAGAGAAAAATCTGTGACATTCAACTTGTACTCATTCATCCAGATTAATCAGCAGGCAAGACAATGCAGCATCATATAATCATGTATACGATATGTAATTGTTCGCATTAAAATAGCAAAAGGTGGTTTCGTGTACCATGCATTTCGCTCATTCCTTTGGGCAATTTATGCCCCTTTTTCAGGAGCTCTGCTGCGCCTGTGGCACCCTAAATGCCAAAGAACCTGAGTTATATTTAAAGAAGGCCAATGTCGGGCACATTCAAAGAGCTGAATGGTTCTCTGACTGTGCAAGTTTTATTTATTAAAGCCATGTTTTCTATGAAGAGTAACTCATTTTGATGTTTCAAATTGTTACCTCTCCACATCTTCTAATTATGAAGATTCATGTGAACGACGACGAGAAGATGAAAGATTAGGAGAGTGGTTGTTTGCTGCAAAGTTAACCCACTTTACGGCTGCGGGCGCAGCCTCAGTGCCTCTTGTCAGATGTGGTCGCTGTGTACCAAACACTTGACCACAGGGTTTCTCTTTGGGCCCAAGATGTCATCATGCAGTGCCCTACAGTTATTATAGTAGCGTACCTCTCCCATTATACCTTCACTCTTCTACCACGGTTTTGGCTTGTTTGCCACTCAAATTTCAGTCATATACATGTCAACCATAGAGCTGGAAAAAATGTAGAGAAGGTCAGCTCTAAATAGCACGCTTTCCCGCTAGTAAAGGCTTCCTGAAATGTCCACAAGGCACTGAGAATTTTGCACAAGATGTAAGAGTTTTCCCACATTTTGTTCTATAAAGTTCTAAGAGGGAATATTCTCTAAAGCTTAGACAAAAAGCAATAACTTATTCAGCCCCAAAGCGCCATCATTTCACCAGCATTTAACAAAACCAAAACAATTTTTGGGCTGGTCTCAGTAAATCTTTCCTCCCAACCACTTATCACAAGTTGCAAACCAACTACCATTAGTGGTTTTACTGTGGGGTATATCCCCCTACTTTATGGCAAGTTGAAAAAAAAAGTAAAAGCCGTGCAGCAGCATATTACTGCAGAATGATGGGTTTCTGTCACCATAGTCACCGTCCAGGAGAGGATTAACCTTGTGCAAACACTTTTCACGCCCTCGTGTTTGACTCTACCGGGGTTGGAGTGACATTAGCTTAAAATTATAACTCATTATGCTGCTTTTGGGTTGTGAATAAATATTGACTTACTCTGTAATGTTAACAAACATGTCATTTTTTATTTGTATTTCCCAGTTAGTGTTTGACAAAAACAAATCCACACCAGAAATGTAATTTGGGTTCTTGGTCCCACAGAGCGCCATTAAGATGTAGACAGCTGTCCATCTTTGTGACAACTGCTAACTTAGCCCTCCAGCTTTGATGTTTTTAGCCTACCTTTAATGAAATGCCGCATCTCCCATTCTAGCAATAGAGAAAAGAAAGGATGCATTCAGTTTTGAGACTTGCAGACCAAAGGCATAATGAGTCTTTCATTTAGGTCTGGGATGCCTGTTCCGATGCCCTGATCACGTTCGATAAAGAGGACCTGCTGGACGAGATGGCATACATTGTGGAGAATGACATCGTTGTGGCTGCGATCACCAGACAGCTGGATGCGATGCCTGGTGAGTATAGGACACATTCGGGAAAAATAAATATTGAAAACATTGACATTTTTAAATTCACATAGGTCTGTAAGAATCGACATTATCCACACATACAGAGGCAACAACACAAATAAGTCCAAAATGAAAAAGCAGATTGATACAGGGAGTAGATATTAAGCACATGAAGAAAATGAGGTGGACAAAGGTAAATATTGCTGAAGCAGTTTTTCCATAAAAAGAATACTTAATGCAGTAGCTGCACAAGCTATGTTGAAGAAAAGGCCTGCTGAAGCTCTATTAAAGTTTTCTATAGAACATTTAGACAAATCAACAAAATAGAATAACTCCCCTGAAGAGGTTTTTACTATTAGTAAATGTGGTTAAAAAGTCGTCCAGAGGAAGATGTCTCTTAATGTTCAGAGGTTGAAAGGTGGTTGAAATTGATTATCCTCCCACTTTTTATTTTATCCCCTCAGTCCTTAGTCACTAATTGTTTTTGTTACATATTGCAGTTTGCTGTTTGTCACTGTACTGTGATTGCAATGTGATGGAAACTGAAGTCAAATTCCTTGTTTCCACCAACAAACTGCTTAATTCTGTTTCTAATGGCTTAAATAAAACTGACTTTAAATGTCTTTCTTTTGGTTTAGATATGAAGTTGTGGGCAACAGAATCTACATTTTTAATAGACTAGAATAGAATTGATCAACACTGATTAAAAGATGAGATGGCATCAAGTGTTCAGGGAATATTCTGGTGAAATGAGACCAACACTGAATTCTGCACACATTGTTTGGAGAAGGAATGACAGGGTACATCACCACAAAAACCAACCAACAGAGGTTTGGAAATGGGGACATTATGGTCTGGGGTTGCAGTTTACAATAATGTACTCACAGACTTGATGTAATTGAGGAAAGATGAATGTAGACCTTTTTGATGAGACTTTGAAGATGAAACATGGGTGGAAGCTTAGCAAAGTCCCTAAATTAATGTCTAAGGAGACTAAGAAGAAAGTAAATCTACTAAAATTACCTGACTTGAGCCCAGTTTTAACATTAGGAATAACTAAGGCATAAAAGAGGCCTGAAGAAGATTAAAACTTTCAAGACTTTTTTTTTCTGTGGAAGAACGACTCAAAATCACACCAGTAATGGATGAGACTAATTTCTCCAGGCAGGAAATGTCTGAAAGCTGACTAACAAAGTCTTTCTTAATAAGTATTTAACCAGTGGAGACATGTTTAGTACCTTTTTTTCTGCAATAAATGTGAATAAAACATGAAGTTCCACACAGTAGCAAAATTTTCTCTCCAGTTTGCTTAATGAGCGTTGATTTTGGCACCATCTGCATCCTTTCCTGTCCTCTGGTTTTATTTGTCTTCTTTCTCTATGAGTGTTTTTAAAGACAAGCTCTTGGAGCCATCCATGTTTTTCCTTCAAATTCAATAAAAACTCAAATTTTGGGAGTTTCAGCATCTCGGCACCCTCTGAGGACACGTGCGTTGGTCCAGTGACCTATTTAAAGTTGCCATGTGCTCCCAAGCTCTGCCATCCGTCCCGACACACACAGTCACTTACAGTGTGTGGCTCTGTTGACATCTGAGCAAATAAAAACTCTGCTACGTGCTTGACAGTTTAAATGACATATTTATAAACAGTTTTCAACATTTCACACCAAACGGCGGGCATGTGGTCGCGGCACGTTTTTTGCCTCATGTGCCTCGCATGTGTCCCTGCTCTCATTTTAGCCGTCACAATGTTATGCTGAAGATGCAGTTACATGCAGGAAAAAAAAAAAAAGTGCGGTCCCCCCGCCAGCTGTTTTCAATGTAACTCTGCGTTCCGATCAGAGAAAACCCATATTTGACAACCGTGTTGCAGGAACCAGTAGCTGCTCTGCGGATGGGTCCCGCTCCAAGTCAGCACGAGCCAGAATCCTTCCATGTGTGGGATGTCCAGATGCTGATATTTTTGGGAAAAGTGGCAGCTTTAGTGTAAAAATTTAAGACGCTGGCAGCATTTCCAAAGTGCAGAGTGGCGTGCTTGTAGGTAAACACTATTAGTCAGTGTAGTGCGGCAGGCCAAGGCCATTAAGGAGATTGTCAAAGGAAAAGCCTGGCAGTTACCACGTGCCAGCGAGGAAAACCAGTAGTGTTTTATGGGGTGGTTTATAGATCTTTCCCCACTTTGGCTGCAAGATAGGCATCCTTTCCTTTCCTTTCCTTTCGCTTTTTTTTCTTTTCAGTAGCAAATTACTGATTTAGCAAGATGATGCATTCATAAAGCCAATTTTACCCCTTTTTATGCGAGAAACTCACACATTTTGTAGCTGTATTTTCAGTAACAGTTTTCTTTTGGCTCTTTGTGTATATGCATATATATATGTATATATAGAAGTCACATGTTCTGTGTTCTTGTTGTTGTCAGAAAACGTGCAAGTTAAGTACAAGTCTAAAGTGGTGAAGTACACATGGCCAATGCCTCATCACGCAGCAGAGTCCATCCCCTGGGTGAAGGTCACTTTGGCTAATGGAGAAACTCTTCAAGCAAAGCTGCTGGTATTTCAAACTGAACCATACAAACAATTACTATTTTTACATCCTTTCCTTCTGTGAGTTTTCTACTCTTCTTGTGTTTTGCAGGTCGGTGCTGATGGGCCAAATTCAATGGTGAGGCAGAAACTGGGAATACCCACAGTCAAGTGGAACTATGACCAGTCTGCTGTGGTTGCAGTGCTACATCTGTCAGAGGTATTATTACTTTTTTAAGGTTTAATGTAATAGGCCAACATAAAGCTTCATAATTATAATACATGGTTTAAAGGGGACTTGTTATGCAAATTCACATTTTGCATGTTTTCATGCTTCCATTTGGTTCTCTACTGCTTCTAAAAACAGCCGAAGTGCCTAAAAACATAGGAAACCGCTTTTTGGCAAGACGTTTTTTGGTGTATGGAAAATTACTCGTTTCAAAAACCTCCCAATAAGTTACATTTGATGGGCACTGTTTCATAGCAACCCAGTTTATTCAGCAACAACCTGTTCAATGAAGTATAATAAATCGAATAAACCTTTAAGGAAAAATAAAAATTCTAAAAGTGTGGTGTGCTTAAATATGTATATATTACACTGTATTATGATAATCATAAATAAAATCCAATCCCATCCAGAGGTCATCAAGTTGGTAAATAAAATCTACAACATTTCAAGCTGTTTAGTCCACCTTCTGAAAATTCCAAGTTTTTCTTCCACAGTTTAGGTAGGAGGTCCAAACATCTGGAAGGGCAACCAGTCGAAATTCAGAACTAAATTCAATTGAAATTGTGAGGCAGAACAAGTGCTTACAACAAACCTCAACGTTTAACATCGTTTGTGGTCGCAACATCCTGAAATGTGACAAAGTCCAGGCGTTATGAGTATTCTTGCAATGTATCTTTAACATACATTGCGGCAAAACTAATACTTTGGTTTGTGTGTGTCAGCCCACAGAGAACAATGTTGCCTGGCAAAGGTTTCTCCCAACTGGACCCATTGCTATGTTACCGGTAATCATTCTCATTTTTAACAGTCGTAGTTATTTCTTGTAAAGTATCCACCTGTTGCAGAAGTATCTGATGCTGCTGCTATCTGTGTGTAGCTTTCTGACACAAAGAGCTCACTGGTGTGGTCAACCAGCCATCACCTTGCAGAGGAGCTGCTGGAGCTGGATGAGGAGAGCTTCGTCGACGCCATCAACTCAGCCTTTGTGAGTCTGGAACAGATTATGCTTTATTGATTACGAGGGGAAATTGCTAAATTGTTGACTCCATCCCAGGTATTAAATATTAGTGAACACAATAAGCTATATAAAACATATTAAAAAAACATATTTATAGGTCTGATATTGTAATTTAAATATGACTAACTATGAAAATAAAGAATCAAAATAAAATAATAGCAAGCATTCACATGGAAATATACCCTAAATCTATAAATTTGTCCAGAGAAAACTTAGACCTAACAGTCTCACTTCTGTTTTATTTACAGTCAGTATTCAGGTCAGTCAGTGAGATGTTGCGACATTTCTGTCTGTGCTTGTGGGGGGGATTCTCCAAACACCTACATGTTGACCTCTTTTTGAGTGACTCACACAAACATCTTCGTTGGAGTTTGGGTCAAAACCAAATAGAATAATAATAAGAATTTCCCTGCAGGAATGATATACCTTTGTGTGTTTTTTCTACGTTTGGGAGAACCTCTGTTTTCCCAAGGTAGCTATTTTTACTCGCCCTCCTGATGGATGGGGTCACCACGACTGAGTCACGCTTGGTTTTAAGCCTGGTTTGCTAATTAAACCTGTGGTCTTCCAGTGTCGACCATTACTGCATGGAATGTTTTTCAAACAGAGCTAATTCAACTGCATTGCCTGGCCGGCATCTTCTTTCAATTAGCCGAGCTCCTGAGGCCCTGCCAAACCAGTTAGTTAGGAAGGAGGGGATGGGAGCTATTTTGCTGGCCTCAAGTCTTTTTTTTTTACTCCCTGTGTCAACTAGATTCTCTGTCCACTCATGAGAATAATGCCTGTTTTATGTCTCTGTGTGAATATGTCTGTGACAGTGGAGCAATGAGAATCAGTCAGACCTAATTGAGACAGCCGGCGCCTTGTTCCGGGGCGCCCTGTCAGCCATCATGCCGTCCGCCGGATCACCACGGCAGCTTCCACCGAGTGTGGCGGGGATCGGCCCGAAAAGCAGAGTCATGTTCCCGCTGGGAGTCGGTCACGCGTCAGAGTACATCAGGCACAGAGTGGCTCTCATCGGGTAAGACGAAGATGCTCTGCACATCACAGCTTCGCACCCCTAAATAAATATGCTTTTTAAAGGCTGCGCCTGTTTTTAGCTTCTTTCTTGTATAAAAACATGAAATATTGACTGTCTGCGGAACAGCATAATGTCCAGGACGGTATGTTTGTGTTTTCAGAGATGCAGCACATCGTGTCCATCCGCTGGCAGGTCAGGGAGTCAACTTGGGTTTCGGGGATGTGGCTTGCCTCACACATCTCTTGAGCCATGCAGCTTTTAATGGGAAGGACCTGGGTCAGTGAGAACTTTAAACAGACAACAAGTGGTTTGCTCTGAGCTTGTTTTCATGGCCGCTGTTCCACCACAACGTTTAGTATTAATCTTTAAAAAGAAGCAGGTTTTCTGGCTTTCTCATTTTTGTCCTGTTACTGCCACTAAAGCCAATATATTGGATTGAGAATTTATTAAATAGACCAACACAAAGTGGGGTGTAACTCTGAAGAGAAGGATTTCTGGTTTCCAAAAGTTGGTGCAAATAGAAATCTGAAATGTCTGGCATATCCCCTTTACTCTAATACCTCTAAATACAATCCATTGCACCAAAATACTGTTGGAAGTTACAATAGAACATTAGTGAACATGATGAAGAAATAACATAGCAGACAGATCATAGATAAAGTTGTGGAGAAGTTTTAAGGTAGGCATAGGTTGCAAAACAATATCCCAAACCTTAATCACCTCCAGGGCACTGGAGGAACTGCGCAAATCATTGCGCAGGTGGAAAAATCTGTTGACAGGACACCTATTAGTTTGCACTCTGGAAACCTGTTTTTATGGAAGAGTTGCTAACAGAAGTAAAGCAGAAAATTGCTTACAGAAAGCCGCAAGAGATCTCGAGTTTCAAGCCGAACACAAACCATTCCGGGAAAACAGAAACGGTTAACGTGGAAGAATATTCTCTGGGCAGATCAGACCAAAATTGAACGTTTTTGACCAACATGCAAAACTAGCAGTGCTTATCACACCTTCCCTGCAGTGAAACGTCGTGGTGGCAACAGCAGCATCCTGCTGGGAAGCTTTAGGAAAGATGGATGGGGCTAAATGCAGGGTTGTCCTGGAAGAAAACATGTCTAACACGGCAAAAGTCTTGAGACAGTGGTGAAGGTTCAACAACCCTAAATGTGCTGCGAGAGCTACAGCAGAGCGGTTTACGTCAAACCATATTCATGTTCTAGAACGGCCTAGTCAAAGTCCACACTTAATTTCAATTGAAATTATTTTTGCGATATTCTGAATCGTGATATAAATCTAGTCTAACTGATCTTAAAAGTCCAGTCTCTAGATTAGGGATCTCTGTCTGCAAATTTTACAAAGAGCCATTTTCACCCTCAGTCCAGTGAAATAAAACTCATTTATAATATGTCAACTTTTTGAAAAACGATAGATATAAACTATATAAATTTAGTTGTAATTTTTAGACAAAAAAGAACCACTCTTTTATTTTTTTATTTTAAGACGAGAAAAAAAAAAGATATAAAAATTATATTTTGTTTTGGAAGCCTCAGGTTGCAGAATCCTGCTCTAGACGTACAAAGCTGACAGAGACATACCTAAAAAGACTTGCAGATGAAATTGCAACAAAAGTTGGTTCTATAAAATATTGACTGAAGGTGCGTAATAAATTTTAAAACCCATTTGTTATTTGCTTCCCATTTTACAATTATGCTCTACTTTCTGTTAGTCTATCACATAAAATCCCAATAAAACAGTCTGGAAACTGTGGTTATAAGGTAGTCATTAATAAATTCAGGATGTGTGAATGTTTTTGCAAGGCACTATTAATAACAAAGGAACAAACTGAGCAGTATGTACCCTCACTTTAAAAATCAGCAGGCATTGGCAAAAATACCTAAGGTAAACAAAAAGCAAACAAACAATCGCTACATACCAAACCGTTAAAATTCTGCAAGCTTCCACCTGACTGAAAACTATAATATGAGCCAGGCTTATTCTCTGAAGTGCTTTAACTCTAAGATTTTCTGCACACAGGAGCCATTCAGCACTTGTTAGAATACGAGACGGAACGTCAGCGGCACAATTTGCCCATGATGACTGCCATTGACCTCATGAAGCGTCTTTACTCCACCAACGCAGCTCCTGCGGTTCTCCTACGCACCTTCGGTCTGCAGGCCACCAACATGCTCCCGACTCTAAAAGTAAGCTTCCACTTCTACTCAGCCAACCTGAGAACATCAACCACCTGTCAAGCGAAAAGCTCCGCCCACTCTGTGGCCACACCCTCCGCCCTCTGTTCTGATTACATGGAGCTTTACTGTAGCCGTGTCTATAATTTTAAGGCCTCTGAACCTACTACTATGGCATCTAAGTTTAGCCCCAAATTTAGTGTTACCAAAAGTGTGTGGGTGGGGTGCACTGTTGGCCCCGGGGCAGCGGACAGTGGTGTTGGCTTGCGTTTTCACACTCCTTTTTATTAGTGACCACTCATGTGAAAGGGCTTTATTTCCTACTAAGTGATTCAGACCGACACGACTGTAATGGCTCAGGAAGGCGTTTCACTATGGAGCCGCTAAGTTAAAAGTGACATTTCTTTCCATATTAAATCCTGCGAGTTCATGAGTTTACGGTCGGCGCGACTCTGTCCAAACACGCATCTGTGAAGTATGTTTGTAAAATTGTGCCTCATCTCCTCTTTCAGGAGCAGATCATGGCCTACGCAAGCAAATGATGCACCTGCAGGGACGTCGTCATCAGTCTTCTCTGGACTTTGAGCTTTAAAAGCTGTAAAGATGAATGTAAAAATAAAATAAAAGCCTTGTTATGTATGTCTTCTTTGTGTGTGATGTTAAAGAAAACGAATCAAACTACAGGGTTTTCACATTAAATTAGTTACAATGTATATCAGTAATTTTAGTTCAAAATACAAAACTCATATTGGTCATTGTATTCGGAGTAATACATTTTAAGTGTTTATTTCTATAAATTTTTGATGGCTTCACTTTCTCCAAACATTAGAGTATTACATAAGAACATAGGGTTTCTAGTACACAGCCTACTGAAGATTACAGCCATACATCTATTCAGTATATACAATTTTTTGAGGCTGCCTTTCCACAAGTTACTGCATCAGTGTGGCGTGGCATGGAAGCATTTCGCCTATGAACCTGCTGAGGTATTTAGGAAGCCCAAGTTGCTTTAATAGCAGCTTTAAGCTGCCATGTTGGGTCCAGTGTCTCATCTTCCTCTTGACGGCATAAGCAGATGACATGGCTCCCCAAATCATTACTGACAATGGAAACTTCCTGCTGGACCTCAAGCAGTTTGGATATGTGGCTCTCCACTCTTCCTCCAGACTCTCAGACCATAATTTCCAAATGAAATGCAAAATTGACTTTCCTCTCAAAACAGGGCTTTAAATAACTGAACAACTTTCCAGTCCCTGTTCTCCTATGTCCTGAATATGTCTGTGTAGTGGCTCTTGAAACACTATCTCCAGTCTATGCTTTAAATTTCTCTTGAATATGAATAGGTTTTGCTTCCCAAGTCCTGTTACTTTTGCAAATGTTTTTCTTCCATCCGACTTTCCATTAAAACATTAAACCAGCTGCTTTAGCAATGATCTATAGTGGTCTTTGCTGTGT